>CAXIWS010000166.1:0-22541 GCA_964036195.1 Sphaerolaimus hirsutus
TTACACTTTTTTGTAATTCAATCTGATGAATAACCCGCTCAAATTTTTCCATATCCCAAATGGATCCGTTTACCAAATTTCAAAAGCGACTCCAGTCAGTAAACAATGGTGGCTATATATTAGACTGTATTAAATATTTGAGGTATTGTATTGTTTGTAATCATTCTAATCTCTGTACTAACGCGATTGCCACATCATTCTGATCCTTTTAAGTGCTCAAGCATCATAATCAGTAGAGAATTCATGGGCATATGCAGTTCCGTCCGAGGGCGCGGCCACAAGAAACTATAAAATATCGGAATTTTTACGTTTTCCCAAGTACCCGGGTATTTCGGTCAGGAAAACGTAACAAAACGTAATGGTATTTTTGAAAAACGTAAACGTAAACGTAAATATAAATACCCGAATAACCGGGTATTTCGGGTAAACGTAAATACGTTTTTCCAACTCTGGTTTAGGTTCGACTCCCACATTCGGTAAAATGTAAAATGAGCGGTAAAAGTAAAAGAAAATTTGACATTTTACAGCGAATTTTACGTAACTTTTGCCACTTTGCATGACTTGTTGAATTATGACTTAATTGTTCACAACGTTTGTAATTAAATCAGCAGCTCTTAGTAGTAAAAAATAACACATCACACAAGTCAAATCTCAACGCAAAAACTCCAAAAAAGTTCCAAATTTTGTCAACTCTTCCTTAACAGCTCCTTAGGCCGGAATTAGAGCTCAGCGTCGATTCGACGTGAAATGATGACGTGAAATGATAAAAATTGAATTTTTCAATTCGCTCTAGTTGTGGCTGATAACACTCAGTATTGGACACGATTAAGGTATTGATTCATATATTATCCTTAGAAAATTGTAGACCCGTAGCATGATCCACACTCGTGTAATTTATTTCACGACAACATTTCACGTCATCATTTCACGTCGAATCGACGCTGAGCTCTAATTCCCGCTTTAAAAGCAACATTTTGCCGCAGTCTCAATCTCTCTGCTCAAATACGCATAAGCACTAAAACGAAGCGAGTGCCAATTGCTCTAGGATATCCGCATAGCGTGTTTCTGGGGCAGTTTCTCATAGAAGAGTGAAACAATGCGTGGAAATTCAGCGCTGTGCGCGCGCTACACACGATTTTCTTGGGTGTTATGGTGATGCAATGGCGCCACAGAGGAATGGCGCCATTTATTCTGGCGCTGGCGCCATTGTGGTCAAGCCGCGATGGATTTGCAGAAAATTGGCGCCAAGCCAAGCGCCAATGGTGATCTAGCAGAGCTTGCCCATCGTGTATATTGTTTGAAATCGTGCAAAATATCAGTTGCAGATAAATGTAAATATAACAAAAAAGAAAATATTTCTTAAAATGTGACATTTTACATGATTTCACAATTTACACGGTGCGATCCAGAGCTTTGATAATGTTTATGCTCATATGGCCAGTTGCAGTACCGAATCCTGTAATCCCTGTCAAGTTCCATGTTTCAATGAGTACGCGAGTAAGTGAGTAAAATACCTGTATTCTTGTCTGAAGAAAACGTAAACGTAGTTATGCAGCAGAGTTGTTAAAATACCGGTATTTTTGGAAAGCGTAAGCGTAAGCGTAAATACACTTTCCAAATTTTGAGTGTGGATACTGTAAGCGTAAGGTATTTTTAAAATACCTAGGAAAGCGTAAAAAAAAGCGTAAGCGTAAAATTTTTTTATGAAGTGGTCTTGCTGTTGAGCAGTCTAGTAGGGGGATTGTGGGTTGCCCAAATAAAATGCCCAAACCCAACTTTTTATCCCAGAGGTTGCTCAGCTATCGATCCTCCTGAGGCTCAGCTACCTATTGATTCCCAGAAACCCAGACACTCAGCCACCCCCCCAGAAAATGCTTCACCTTCTAACTCAGACTAAGTCCTGTCGACGGTGAAAAATTCGTTGTCGTAATCCTAAATTGCACCCAATATTCCTAATATAAAGCATGCTTGACAGCACAAATTTCACCAGACATTTGTGTTGCAAGACATTTTTTACATGTGCCGCTATGTTCAGTGCATTATTGCACGCACGCAGTCATTTTTTTAGTACGCCTCCTCGTTCGCTTCTCGTTCACTTTCTTTTTTTTTGTGGTTTTACGCTTTTTCAAAAGCGTAAAACTGCACTGTGTGAAACGTTTTTTACGCTTTCAGTACCCGGGTATTTCGGCCGGGAAAGCGTAATAAAGCGTATGGGTATTTTATGAAAGCGTAAGCGTAAGCGTAAATATAAATACCCATTTACCCGGGTATTTCGGGTAAGCGTAAATACGCTTTCGCAACTCTGTTATGCAGTACTCGGGTATACGTCTTTGTCGAGTACCGTATTTCTTCTAATAGAAGGGCGCCCTTCTATTTTGTTCGTCAACTTTTTTACCCGCCCTTCTATTGGAGACGCCCTTCTATTGGAGACCACCCTTCTATTTATTTCGTCATTTTTTCAGCATACTTTTTCCACTTTCTCCCAAGGTTTTTCAAGGTGTTGTTTCGTCACAGACATTTGATAAGAACTACGATTCATAGAGTTCATTCAACATATTATGTTCAAATAGCACCGGATCAATGGATCAAAGCCACTAAATTGCGGCGTCCACTGATATTTTTTAATTTTTCATGCATTTGGTCCAATTCCAGCACTATCTGTACCTTCTATTGGAGACCGCCCTTCTATTGATTTCATGGCCCAAATAAAACTGGAAAAGTGTACCTTATATTGGAGACGCCCTTCTATTGGAGACCCGCCCCTCTATTCTATTAGAAGAAATATGGTAAACGTAAGGAGTAGGACTCATTATTAACGATGGCAAAAAAGATTCGAAAATTCGAAAACATTTTCGAATTTTCGAATTTTTTCGGAATTTTCGAATTTTTATTTCGCCCCTAGAAAAAACACTTAAAAATCGATTTATTTTTCAAAAAATTTGAAAATTCGAAAATTCAAAAATTCGAAAATAGTTTTCAAATTTTTTAAGGAATTCAAGGCAACAAAACACACTGCTAAGTTCAACGTGCTAAATAAATCACAATTGATACGCGGCGCGTATGGAAAAGTGAAACGTAACAAAGAAACGTTGAAATGTCTCCATGGCGGAAGAGGCGGACTTCGACACATCCGTTTTTTATACTGTATTTACTCGAAATATCCCCCCCCCTCAAAATACCCACCTCAAAATTTACACTATTAATTAAAAAAAACCCTCGAAATACCACCCCTCCCCCAATTTGGTGTATAGAGAACGTAATGCAGTTTGTGATCTGGGAAACACAGAACACACGTTAAAAACAATGACTGTGTTGTGTAGAACAGGGTTTGTACCATCTACGTACTTATATAAGTATATAGAGTCTTATAAAAGGCAGTTTTTGTTGCATTTTTTGACATCTGTGTTACCTACAAACAACAATTTAGTACTGGGATTTTGAAAAATTTCTGGCAAAATAATACACCCCCCTCGAAATACCCACCCTCGTTTACCCCCCCCCCCCCCCCCAAGTTTCCACTCTGAAAAAATAATACGGTATTTAAAGCCAATTTTGTATTTTATGTTGATAATTTATTTGACGCCAATTTTTAAATTGTTGTTTTTATTGCCTTCGCTCTGTTGGTGAATTAAATGTATCAATGTGTTAATTAAATGAAGAAGCAGCACACTGGTTTGCATAACTCATTCCACCATTTTTTATGCTAATTTATGGTTAAAATAAGGTCATAACAACTGAGCAGAACATGAAGACAGTCCAAATTCTGTGTTTAAAGCTTAAGATTCAATATTTTTCCAAAAAGATTCGAAAATTATTTGAAAAAATTCTAAAACTAGCCAAAAAAATTCGAAAATTGCCAAAAAAGATTCGAAAATTAAATACGAAATTCGAAAATTATTTTTAAAAAAAATTCGAAAATTCGAAAATTCATTTCAGAAAAAACACTTAAAAATTTAAATACTTTTTTTTTGACTGTTTGCCATCGTTACTCATTATGCATCTAAACCGATTATGCATCTAGGCCCATCATTCACCTATTCTACCCATTATGCATCTATACAAATTATACATTTGACCAGAGTTGTTAAAACTATTGAACTTTTTTAAAAGTAAATGTAAACATAAAGTATTTTTGTTTTATTCACCCCTGAGTACAGAAAACGTTAAGTATTTTATTTTTACTTTTACACATCGTAAAAGCTGAGTAAAATACGTTTTTCCAAGAAAATGTACAATCAAGTATTTTTTCCATGGAAAACGTAAAAATGGGTATTTTTTCTCACAGAAAACGTAAAAGTAGGTATTTTTGTCACAAAAAGAATGTAAAAATCAGTATTTTTGCAATTCTTGCCCTGAAATACATCAAAGTCAAAAAACATCATTTGTTACTTTTTGTCTGGCAAAGTGATATTTTCTGTCCCCTTAAAATACATTTTCTGTACTTGCATACTTTCAAAAAGTAAGTGAATACTTGTGAGTAATCGGTCTAGGTGCATAATGGGTAGAATTAGGTGCATGATGGGCTTAGATGCATAATCGGTTTAGATGCATAATGGCACAGGCTCAACGTAAATACGTTTAAACAACTATGTACACTCCTGGAAAACTGTCTTTATCCCTTTGATTTTTTTGGTTCAATGGTGAACCAAACATTAAATATGGGTCACTGAGAGGTGAAACTCATACATGGGTGGAGTAATTATGTCGACCCCCCACAGTAAAATATGGCCCCCCTCCTGCGTATATAGTCACTCAATCGTTAACCGTGAACGCAGTGCCTTCTGCGATTTTTTCTTGCTTTTTTACATTTCGCTTAATGCGAGCGGTCGTGAGCTGGCACGATGCCAACATTTCGTTTTGTTCATAAATAAAAAAAAAGCACCATGCCAGGTCAATATTTGTCTGACAACCGATGGCAGATGATTTTGAACATAATGCTAAATCAATACGAGTGCAGAGTATCAAGTCACCTGCGTATACCATTTTGAATACAAATTGGCAAAGGCATAAATATTTAAGCAATTCATTGTTTTTGTCACATCACAGTCTTTTTCATCGTTATACCAGGTTTTCTTCTTTGTTTGAACGTTTTAGCATGAGGGATAAAGACTTTTTTCCACCGGAAATTTGACTTAGGATCGCTGTCAAATGAGCAGCAAGGTACCCAGAAACCTAAAAATCGACATGTGGCATAAAGGCACCTTCATCTACAAGAATTCATCCCATGTATACCCCGACATGGGCCACACATTAGCAGGGGAGACATTGAATTTTATGTTCCCGATCGGGAGGATAAAGACATTTTTCCTGGAGTATACTTTAGACTCCTTGCATGACATTTGACATTTTAAAGGATCTGGGATTGCATATTCCAGTAAAAATTCCAGTACGGTGGCGCCATCGCACAAATACACGCTTGAAGCTGCTCCAGTGCAGTCACTCTTTCTTCTGCGGCCGAAATAAATAGTGCACTGCGGTTTTTATGTGTGCACCATCCGCGAGATGCCACCCAATTTGAATTCACGGCTTTGGTATGCTCTGCGGGCAGAATGCTATGCACTTGTCTGGAGAAAACAGGACATCATGACGTCATAGTTAATTTTATAAAAATTGTTTAAAAAAGAAAAACTGATTTGAGGTGAAATAAGATTCGTCACTTTTACGCTTACTCGTACTCCTTTACTCGTACGGCTTTTTCTTTTTGTGAAAGTGTGCGCTGTGCATGCGTGTTATCGACTAAGACATACCGTATTTCTTCTAATAGAACGGCATACCTCCAATAGAACGGCACCTCCAATAGAACGGCAGGTTTTGGCACTTTTTACACCCACGAAAAGAATAGAACGGCAGCCTGCAATAGAACGGCAGGTAGAAATTACGTTGTAAGAGTGCCGAAACACAAAAATATATAAGAAATTAGTACTTAGATTAGGTAGATCATCCAGGCTGTTCAGAACTATGACTAAGGGGGTTGTTTTCACATCTGGTTTTGTTTGAATTAATGATCTGATATTAAAATGTCGTTCAAGTTTCACTAAATCTACTATGTTCAAGTAAAAATTGTGTGAAAAACTTTGATGAAATAAATAGAACGGCAGCCTCCAATAGAACGGCACCTCCAATAGAACGGCAGGTAAAAAAGTTGACGAAAAAAATAGAACGGCGCCGTTCAATTAGAAGAAATACGGTAATCATTTCGGATATCTGTTCTTTTTCTCTACTTTTCGCACCACCACAAAATATATTCGCATTTGATCGCAATTTGCAGCTGGTAATGTATTTGAATTAAACATCACGCTGAAAAGCCGAATTTCGGAAATGTTATAAATGAACATATGTGGATGTACGATATACTCCGGAAAAATTGCACACATCACTCTTGCCATAAATCACTGACAAATGGCACGGCTGGCGTATTTGTATTCACTTCATTATATACTCACATGTACAGTTCACCGCAGTTGTTAAAATGTATTTATATTTACTCGCCAAATACATATCAAATACTTATAACAACAGTATACTGTATATCCTCGAAATACCCCCGATCTCGAAGTACCCCCTCAAAATAGCCACTGAATTTATTAGCCCCCCCCCTAGAAATACCCCCTCCCCCAAATTGAGTGTAAAGAAAACGTTAATGACGATAGATGCGGTTTGTGATCCAGGCAATACAAAACACACATTAACAACAATGACTTGTTACGTTAGAACAGGGTTTATGCCATCTACATACTTAGGTATACAAAGTCTATAGATTCTTATACATAGCAGTTATCGTTGCATTTTTCTATGTCTGTGTACGTTACAAACAGCAAATTAGTACTGGAAGTTCAAAAAATTTCTGGCAAAATAATAAGCCCCCCATCGTTTAACCCACCTCAAAATTCTCACTCTGAAACAATCACCCCCTGGGGTATTTTGAGGATATACCCAGTACTTGAGTACTGGTTAAATACAGTTGAGTATATGTGTAGCCTGGGGTGTCACCAAACCCGCGAAGGTGTTGTTTCATGTGTACATCTACTGTGACTACATGTGATGCATGTTTAGTTCAGCACTGTGCAATAAGCTGTGCTCTCCCAACTGTGTCTTGGGGTTGTGGGCCCCCATGTCGACCCACATCTACTCCAACTGGTGCCACGACCCGGTTCAACTCAAACTCAACTACTTGACCTGTGCCGAACTACCCGACCTGTGCCGAACTACCCGACCTGTGCTGAACTACCCGACCTGTGCTTGACTACCCAACTTTGCCCAACTTTGCCCAACTTCCTGACATCTCTGACTTGACATTGATGACATGACAACATCAAGAATTTTCAGCAGTGATCAACTATCGACATTACCCAACCTGTGATGCTGCCCAACTACAGCCATCACTGCAAATAAAACGCTCGTGAAGTGCACTGAAGCAGTTGGAAGTGCCTCTCATGATCACACTTCAGAGCCTGATCAAGCCTGATCACCGGGCACTTCACCACTCGTGATCACACTTCAGATCCTGATCAAGCCTGATCATCGTTGGAATGCACTTCACCGATGTTTCATGAATCTTATTACTAAATTGTTTACAGAAAAAAAATCTGAAATTTGTGAAGTGCGTTGCAGTGCCTGCTAGCGTGTGCGTGAAGGCACTTCACCACAGATCACGGCAGATCACCAGCGCATTATTTGCTGTGCATGCTGACAACTGATGTACCCATTCAACTACAACGGCTTTGTGGACCAGTATGCCACGGCGAAGAATTGAGAGAAACTTGACCAGCTGCAATATATTTTAAAGGTGCACATCCTGATGATGAAAAAATGTGGCATAAAATGGCCTTTGAGCATTATGCAGCCAAGCTGAAAATGGTGGCTTCAATGATTTGAGACACAGGCATCACTGATTTGCTGTGAACACTACAACCTGTGGCTGCCACTACAGCATCATCATCTGTACCTTCTGTATCATCTGTACCTAAAAAATGGAAAAAGTACTTGAAACTAGAGTTGAAAATGAAAAAATTGAACCGTGCAGCATATTCCAGATTTATTCTACTCTCAGTAACACGTGGACCTCCCTTGATTCATACCCCAAAAAGTCGTCCGATGAAATACTTAATTTCAGGGGGACCCGGACCAATTTGTGTAGTCTTGAATCGCCTATCATAAAGTATCCATCACAAGAAGAAAAAAACGTTTTCGCAGTCTGCCATCACCGGAATTCGGATGTCTGCCTTACGTGTGCTTTTATTTACTATGTCCTATAATTAATGTACAAGATTACATGATGAGATGACACAGCTGTTATACTCTACTCTCATAAATATTTACGTATTTATTTTGGAATGGTTCTTAATTCAAATTGAGCTAAGTCGCTAAAATTGATATTTGTATTTACCTCTATATTTGGATACTCATTGAAATTTATAAAAAATAATTCTTATTTACTACTACTGCCTATTTATCCCGGATAAAAAATCGCTACAAAATATAAATCTATGAAAACCCATTGAACACTGCCACAATAAAAAACCTATGCTGCCCTGGTGCTACTCCCGGACCCTGTAAAAGCCCTGTAAAATGTCAAATGTCATGCAAAGTGTCGAAAGTCATGGAAAATGCCCTGCAAAATGGCAACGTTGCCATTTTGCAGGGCATTTTCCATGACTTTTGACACTTTGCATGACATAAATATGACATTTTACAGCGCTTTTTACATGGTCTGGGACTGCCCCCAGTATGAAAGTGCCAAATTAGCTAGATTTTTTTTGGCAAGCGATATTATGGGATTGAGTTGTGGAGCTCGCTGCCTCCGCTACGCACTTTTTGTCTTCAATTTGATGTTTTTTGTGAGTTGACGTCACAAATTTTGTTCCCAGGGGCAGTCCCAAGCCCTGTAAAGTGTAAAGTAAAGTGTCAAATGTAAAGTCAAATGTAAAGTAAACTGTGAATTGTCATGCAAAGCTCAGTAATAAAATCTTTTCTTTTTTTGTTTTGATTGACACTTTACTTTGCATTTGCATTACATTTGACACTCTACTTTACACTTTACAGGGCTTGGGACTGCCCCCAGGTGCAGTTCATATTCGAGTAAATGCGCTCGCTAACTCTGTCAACTGATACTTTTTTGGAACTGAAAATTTGCGGAAGTGTTTTTGAGTGAAACGATTTCACTTTATTGAATCTTCATACCTAAATCAATTTCTGAAGTGGAGCAAAAACAAAACCATTTAGAAGTGAGAGATAAAGGTTGAAAGCTGTGTAAATTTAGAAGTGAGAGGTGAAATGGCATGTAAAAAGTTGAAAGAAAGTGAATAGTGAAATGAGAAGTAAAAAGTTAGAAGAGAAGTCAACTTCCAACTTCCAGATTTAAAAAGCTCTCAACTCTTTCGTTCTCCTTTATAACGTGCTTTTTACTTTTCCAATTCCTCATTTGTCAACTGCGAGTTCACGTCAACAAGTCCTGCAATACAACAAAATGATATCACTTCACACAAAAAACACTTCCCCAAATCATCTGAGAACTGAGACTGAGTTCACGCTGGCACTGAGCCAAACCAATCTAAACCAATCCATCTCAGGTGATGGGCGTGGTGAGCGTGGTGCTCGGTTTGTGGGTGGTCTTCGATGAACACGCGTTGCACACGCTCGCAGATGCAGCAGATCAGGTTTGGTTCTATGATGTGAATATATTTATGTGTAGTACCTATTGATGGAAGAGCGCCAGAAAAGGCGCCGGACGCGAAGGGCTCGATTAAAAAAGCTAAGGGCCTTGGTCCCAAAAAATTTGCCTGATGGGAAATTTATGGACTTATCAACTTTTAGAATTCAGGATTCACAATGGGCTTATCAACTTTCTTACTAGGGATTTTCTCCCATAAAATTGAGGCATGAGTGGACTTATCAACTTCTTGCCAGATTTTCAGTGGACTTTTCAACATCTCAACCAATTTATTTTGCGATTCGTCAATAAGTATCAAAAAGTCAAAATGTTTTTAATTGTGTAATCGATGATTACCGTATTTCCCCCCCTCGAAATACCCCCCCCCCTCGTTTGACCCCCCCCCCCCTCGTTTGACCCCCCCCCCCCCCTCTGGAGACCACTATGAAACAATCACCCCCCCCTCGAAATACCCCCCCAGATTGAGTGTAAAGAGAACGTACATGCCAAATACTGCAGTTTGTGTTCTGCGTAGTGCAGAACACACGTTAAAACAATGTCAGAATCACGTTAGAACAGTGTTTGTACCATCTACGTACTAATATTAGTCTACATAACTTTATAAATGGCGGTTTTTGTTGTATTTTTCGACGTCTGCGTACGTTTCAGACGACAATTTCGTACTGGGATTTAAAAAATTTTCTTGTGAAATAATAACCCCCCCTCGAAATACTCCCCCTCGTTTGACCCCCCCCCCCTCTCGAGACCACTATGAAACAATCACCCCCCGGGGGGCATTTCGAGGAAATACGGTATCATTTTTGTTAAAAGTGAATCTACCTAATCCTATATCTTATTTCCGCGCTCAAATCGATCCACAAAGTTGAAAACTAATACCGTATTTCTTCGATCATATTGACCGCCAATGTATTGTTTCATAAGCGGTTTTGGGGAGTCAATGTAAACGAGCAGGGCAATGTAAACGAGCACGGCAATATATTTTTCAGATCGTATTCATCATTTAAGTGTGTTTAGTGACAGAAGTGCAAATGATTGTCAATTTGTGACAGAACGCTGCACAATAGCGTATGAGCAGATGGCGAAAGCAAAACAGACGCTGTGCATATGTATGGCGGCGAACATCAAGACATAAATCGGATCATGCAACGTCAATCTTTTCCATACGGCAATGTATTCGAGCACGGCACTGTATTTTTCAGATGCCCCACAGACCCGCCAATGTAATCGAGCAAGCCAATGTAATCGAACACGTCAATAAGATCGAAGAAATACGGTAACTCTTAAAATTCAAACCCATTCAAACACCCAATCGAACCCACCCCGCAGGTGTCCACCAACTTACAACAGGAACAGGCAGCACCCTCGTCGGGCACGTCTATAGACGCCGCTGAAGGACCCTCTGAGGAACTGCGCAGATGGGCCGCAAAAACCAGGTGATCAGTGTTGTGAAAAGTACTGAACTTTTTAAAGTAAATGTACACGTAAAGTACCTTTTTATACTGACCCCTGAGTACAGAAAACGTAAGTTATTTTTTTTCTTTTACACTGCGTAAAAGGTGAGTAACATACTTTTTCCAGAGAAAACGAAAAAAACGACTTTTTTAAAGAGAATACGTAAAAATATGTACCGTATTTCGTCGAAATACCCCCCTCAAGATACCACTCCCCTACGAAATACCCCCTCTCGAAATGGACACTATGAATTCGTAATTTCACCCTACATATCTCCGGTCTCTTATAGACCCACCCTATCTCCGGTCAGGTGGAGGTGGCTCGTAGAAAAATTTCGTCGAATTTTGAGAGAGCCCCGACCTGAAACCATATTACATTCAAATTTCAACATTTTTCGCCAAACGGTTCCCGAGATATAAACGCGTGCTGGCTGGCGGAACCCCACCCCCCCCCTCAAATGCCAACCCCAAAAACCCCTGTGCTTGCGCCGCCTATGTCCACTTGAATCTGCCCTTTTAATCTCAGGGCGGTGCAGTGGGTCGGTTTGGGGCTGTGCGTCAGCGGCTGTCTCATTGTGGCTACTGCGTTTTTGGGGTGCTGCGGCGCCGCCAGACAGTGGAGACCCTTGTTGATTGGGGTTGGTTGGGGGTATATTTGGGGGTGCCAGTAGTTGTGAGGTACCTGGTCTGGTGGCAGTCCCTCGCCCTGTAAATTGTCAAGTTTTGTGATAAATGTCATGTAAAATGTCATAAAGATTTGTCAAATTTGTGAAATAGCAAAATGTCAAAAGTTGAGTAATACCGTATTTCGACGAAATACCCCCAGGGGGTTCATTTTTTCAGCCTGATACCTTAACCTGTGAGACTGCGACCAATATATACACCATGTACATTGCATTACATGATGTATATAATTCCAGACGGGGGGGATTTCGAGGGGGGATTTTTTCCCCAGTTCAAAAACACCTGGGGGTATTTCGAGGGGTGGGGGTATTTCGAGGAAATACGGTAAATGTTTTATCTTCATTGCTATTTTACCTGACATTTGACACTGTAGATTACGCTTTACACGGTGTGGGACAGCCCCCATCACCATGCGAAGGTACTGCAGTCTGCACCCTCTCAAGTGACAAGTTTTACTCGGATTTTCACACGCCCCGAGAAGTCACAGGTAAAACTGCTTGAAATTTGACTTTTCATCAACTGGGCGTTTGTATTTATGTACTTCCTTTGTCTATCCACGGGGACTTTCAAACTTACTGCTATCGCCAACGCGTTTCCGCTCATCCGCTCAACCGCCACGGGTTCGATTCCGCCCCGCCAACAGTGCACTTTTTGCACACTCCCCCCAAACACAGTACGCTTGCCTAGTAATGGTGATGCTGGCGGTGGAGATCACCGTGGCCACGTACGCGAGCATGAACCGGACCGAGTTGGAGCTGCACATACAGCAGTGGCTGCGTACCACGCTCAACTATTACAATGGGCCCAGCGAGGAACCCCCCAGGTGCCGATCCCGGACCAGGTAAAACGCCCTGTAAAATGCCAAATGTCACGCAAAGTGCCAAAAGCCATGTAAAATGCCCTGCAAAATGGCAAACGTAGGTTTGCTATTTTGCAGGGCATTTTACATGACTTTTGACACTTTGCGTGACATTTGACATTTTACAGGGCAATTTACAGGGTCTGGGACTGCCTCCAGGGGGGACTACGACGCCAGGCACAACGCTCTCAGGGAGGCTTGGGATACTATTATGGTTAAGGTGGGTTAATGTGAAATGTCATGCAATGTGCCAAATATCATGTAAAATGACCTGGAAATTGTCTAATGTTATTTTTAAACCCTTATTGTCTAATGTTATTTTTAAACCCTTATTGACATTTTACGACTTTTGACGTTTTACATGACATTTGACCATTTTCAGGGCATTTTACAGGGCGCTTGGCGCTAGCGCCAAAACAAAAAGCGTCATGGCGTCACATCACTAGCCCTAAGCATGTCAAAAAAAACCTGGCAAAAATAGATTCGAAAATTCGAAAACGTTTTCGAATTTTCGAATTTTTTGGACTTTTCGAATTTTAAATCACGCGGTGAAAAAATACATTAAAATCGATTTTTTTCAAAAGATTCGTAAATTTTCGAGTTTTTTGGTGATTTTTGTTGAAAATGAGTAAAAATGCAGAAACATGACTAAAAATATCATATTCACATGTATTTTTAGTAGCAGCAAAAGCAAAATACTAATGCGGTGACAGCGGTAAGGCTGTAAAACATTCAAAAAGTCAGATAAATTCGAAAATATAATGATTTGATGCAAATAAATTCGTAAAGTAACAAAAAGATTCGAAAATTCGAAAAGTAATAAAAACGATTCGAAAATTCGAAAACTAAATTCGAAAATTCGAGAACTATTTTCGGAAAAAGTTCGAAAATTCGAAACATCATTTTGGAAAAAAATACTTAAAGATTTAAATACTGTTTTCGTGTGGGTTTGCCATCGTTATTTCCGCAGAGTATACGTTTTCAGTTTCTATTCACTTTCCCTGAATTTTTTTTACACTTTCCGTTTTCCGGCTGCTGAAATTTTCAAATTTTCCGACTTGCGAAAAATTTCACCTTTCCGTTTTCTGTAAATTTTTTATACATATTTTACTATTTTTACACCCTAGTCAAGTGACAACTAGGTAAACTAAAAAAATGAAAACTTCCACAAACAACCTTCACACCCAAATACCCCCCCCCCAGTACGAGTGCTGCGGCATAGACAACATTGCTCCCAGTGAATTTCTTCAATCGGACTGGTACTGGAGGTCCGGCGGCCGGTCTCCGGTACCCCCAGTGTGCTGCCCCCCGATTGTCAGGGGGGTGCAAGTGCAAATTTGCAGGTGGGACGATAGGTGGAAACAGGTGGGGTTGCGGGGGGGGGGGGGTTATTTGAGGGGTGGTTTTTTGGATTGATTTTTTTGGGGTTTCGAGGAATTTTGGGAAGACTGATAGTTTTCGGTTGGGATTTGAAGCTTTGGTTGAGATTTGAGGCGCCCGGTTTTTCAAGTCAACGACTACAAAATTTCGAAAAATTGATTTAAGTACAGATACTGCATGTAGAATTGATGTTCCCCACATGTTTAACCATTTTTAAAATTTTACAACGTCTATTGCCTCATTTTTATGTGTCACACTTGACACTTTCTGGACAATTCGGAACAATTCTGGAGAAAAAAATCGCAAGCAAGAAATCATTATGTGCATGCATTAGTCAACAAAAAGTCCATAACTCTAGTTTTTGGCGAAAAAAATAGTGTTAACTCCATGTGGGATTGGGACTCAAACTCAGACTTCAAATGTCTTCAAAAGTGCACAAACTGTCCATAAGGACATTTGTGAGTGACATGAGCATATTGGATTTGAGCAACTTTATTATATTTACGAACAAACGTATTTGATTAGCGCTTTTTACAAGAAGCTTCCAATCGAAACATCGGGACGGCCAGCGTTCAATTTCAAACCCGATGAATCGGGCTGCCAAAATATCCCAAAAATGCGGGCGAGACCCAAAAATATGTTGGGCAACGTAAATGGCCCCACACACACTAGTTGACAAGGACACCAAATGTCAACTGGTTCCCATCCCAATTCAAAGATTGATGACGAGCCAACGAACGACCTTCAAATGCAAATTCTGAATCGGGATGGGAACCAGTTGACATTTGGTGCCGATGTCAACTAGTCAGTGTGTGCGGGGCCATCCACCCTTCCAAATTTAACGCAGGGTTGCTTCGCGCGATTGAAGCACGACTTGACTTCTCAGCACGGCATTGTCATAGGCGTCGCTGGCGCCATCGCACTCATTCAAGTTGGTGCCTTTTGTGTTTGTATACATAGCAGGGGGCAGTCGCAGATGTCATGCAGTGTCAAAAGTCATGAAAAATGCCCGGTAAAATGGCAAATGGCAGTGCATTCCACATGACTTTAGACACTTTGCATGACATTTGACGTTTTACAGGCGAATTCAGTGTCTGGAATTAGCACCTGTGTTGATTTTTGTAAAAATGGTTGCCTTGCAGTTGATAGTGTGTACGTTCGCCATTTTACCGGTTATTTTACATGACTTTTGACACTTTGCATGCCATTTTACACTTTACAGGGTCTTGGAGCGGCACCTAGTGAAGTTTTTGCATGGGCAGAGTGTATGCAGCACCTTTCGTAGCGCACAGAAAAAAGTGTGGGTGTAAAAGTTGTAGAAGTTTCTTTGGATAACGGAAATAAGAATGTAAAAATTGTTCAGCTGCTGGAAAACTGAAAATGAGCCAGAAAATTAAAGTGAGCCAGAAAGTGGAAATGTAAAAAATTTAAGCTGACAAAAATGGAAAACAAAAAGTATAAATTGTGCCTTGAGAAAACTAGGCTACTTTAGGTACATAAAAGATAAAACAAGCACACAAATTTCTTGATATTTTTTTATCAATAATCTTCACCGCTTCACAGGTGATGTCAATAATGATGGCTTTCTTCCTGTGCAACGCCATATCAAATCCACCTGCCGCATACACCTATTAATGGCGAAGTTCGGAAATGTCCAAAATGTCTACACCAGAATCTATTTGAGATTTTTGCTAATGTCAATATTTTGTGTGGATGATCGCTGCCATTATGCCGGACCAGAAAATTTAAAAATTCAAATTTATGTTTTTTTCGTTGCTTCAGTTGTTGTTTACGCGGATTTCACGTACTGCCAACTAAAACATGTTGTCTTGGTGCTGTTATTTAAATGCTTCAATCAGGAGAGTATCCATGGGTGAAAATTTCGTGAGCGGAGAAGTGATAATTTCTTGTTCGAAACTTTATTGACGCTTTCTCACTTTCCATCAGGGGTATAAAAGGGGGTTGCCCCTGCCCCCCCCCCCCATTGGAGACCCCTGGATACACTCCTAGATTTAATAAGCCCACACAAATTTTCTAATTGTAAATGAATATTCTAATGCTCGAGTGAATATGTAATGGAATGCGAAACTGGCCGGGTCCAGTCCTGCACAACGAAAAATATCACGTACATCAGGGGCCAGTTCCGCAAAATGAGAAGTGAAATGGCAAAGGCGAAGTACAAAATAAAAAGTAACGTATTTCCTCGAAATACCCCCCCCCCTCAAAATGGGCACTATGAATTTGTGGTCCGGGAAATGCATAACAGACGTTCAAAACACTTACTGTGTTACGTTAGAACATCGTTTATACCATCTACATCCTTATATAAGGTTGTAAAAACTTATAAATGGTGGTTATTGTTGCATTTTTCACGTTTTTCTCTCCAAATTTTCACTCTGAAAAAATAAACCCCCGGGGGGTAATTCGAGGAAATACGGTAATTTCTCTTCGCTTTCGCCATTTCACTTCGCCTTTGCGCTTTGACTTTGCCATTTCATTTTTCACTTCTCATTTCACCAGGTCCCAGTTCCGCAAATTGAGAAGTGAGCAGTAAAACGGCAAAAGCGAAGTGAATTGAGAAGTAAAATGGCAAAGTGGATATAAATTACTTTTTATTTTTAACTTCGCTTTTGCCAATTTACTTGCCATTTCACGTCGCTTTTGCAAATTTACTTGCGGAACTGGCCCCAGATGTCTCAAAAATTGGTCAAATATAATGCAAGATGAAAAATTCCCAGTGAAATCTAATCCGATTTTACCTGGAATTTTACTCACCATTCGACAAATTCAAATGACATCTTCAATATGTTTAAAATACAAAAAGAAGATATTTTAAAAAGTTGCTTGAAATTTTACAGGGTGCGGGACTGGCATCTGGCGGAGTTTTCACGCACTGAAAGTGTGCCTTAATATGAGCGCTGAAACTTAATTCAATGACGAAAAGTTACCGACGCAAACAAATGACAGAAAAACAAACCGCAAAAAATTCCAACTGGTGGAAAAATTCATCTTATTTAGATTCGATATATCCTTAGCCCGAATCAAAATCTAAATATAATAGTGAAGAAATCTCATCAGAATAAAAACCAAGTGAGGCGGTTTTAAGAAAAATAAATAAACCGCCTTCAAAATCTGAACATCGAGCTTCTTTAAAAATAATCACAATGAATAAATAAATGTACCTAAGCGCACACGAGTGTTTTTGACCCGAAAATCAATAAATTGCTCACCCTACAGTGGGATTGGAAAGATATATCGATAGGTATTTTAAAAACCAATATCGGATATCGATGATCGACATTACGTAAAGAAACATGGTATCTATAACATATGATACTGCGCACTCTTCCATATCAATCGACATTGCATTCATGTCGATTTGTCGACATCGATATCACCGAAAAATACCGAATGGCCTGCACGCACTAGTTTTGTACGGAAATTTCAAAAAAACAAACAAACAGAAAAACACACTAATCAGTTTCGAACGCATTTGAGTTTACCGGAATGAGGTGTCTATGTAGACTACCGTTGACGGAAATTGAAAATAACTAGTTTTTAATAAACTCAAATGCGTACACAGCTGGGAGCAGTCTCAAGCCCTGTAAAGTGTAAAGTAAAGTCAAATGCAAAGTAAAGTGTCAATCAAAACAAAAAAAGAAAAGATTTTATCACTGAACTTTGCATGACAATTGACAGCTTACTTTGCATTTGACTTTACACTTGACACTTTACTTTACACTTTACAGGGCTTGGGACCGCCCCCAGGTGTATGCCATCATATTTTCGGCACAAAACTGGTGCGTTTCGCAAAAAAAACGATTCAAAATCAACACCTATCCAACCCCACACAAAAGTGGGCGGAGTCAACTCAAGGGGCCGTCTCAACGATCATCCCGTGGCCGTGCCCCCCAGCGGCACAAGCGGCGATCAAGGCGAACTGGCCGTTTTCCTGCTTGAGGCGGTTTGCAGCGTGCGCTACTAGACGGACGCCTGCGATGCTCATTGGTTGCGCAAGGGTAGGCGGAGTTTAACTCGACCCCACCCCCCCCCCCCCCGAGGTGGGTCAAGCCTATTCCACATGTAAGCCCATCAGTCACGCATGTAGACCCATTATAGACACATTATACCCGCAGGGGTAAGAATAGGGGGTGGGTAACCCCACCCAAAACCGCCCAGTTATCTATCTATCCCTGACGCAATTTTTTGGTTCAATTCCCCTGAAACCCCCCCCCGCAAATTGCCTAGCTATCTATTTAGCTATCTGGATCGCTTTTGAGCAATTTTACCCTAATTTTCACCCCAAATCGCTAATTTTACTACTTCTTTTAGGTTGTCATCTTCAATAAAACTAAGTCATGTGTTTTATTGCCTCTTTTCAGCATGCCAGGTATAATTACATGTGTTCCGGGTCAACATGCGGGATGGGTTTACACGCGGAATAGTGCAGCCGTCTGTATGGTAGGGGTTATCGCGAAACGCCCCAGCTGTCTGTCTATCTATCGTGAGGCTATTATCCCGTCCCCTCACCCCAATTAGACAGCGATCTAGCCATCTGGTGCGATTTTTGAGAAAAGCCCCAATTTCCGCTCAAAATGGCTAAGATTTATGGCTTTTTGCCCACTTTCACGCACAATATCACCAGTTCATGTGCCTTATTTCTTATTTTCAGCTATTTTTTTTGTAAGACGTGGTCGGTCATATACCTTTTCGAGTAATTTTCCTCCATATTTTTGTTTTCTACAGCTTAAAGAGCCTCTTTAATACATTTGAACACACTCGTCAATTTTTCAGCATAGATCTATCGGTGTGGAGGAGCGATTTACTGCCTATTCAACCCCCACGGTGGTCAAAATCTACGAGACCCCCGGTTCCAAAAAAAAACAACCGCAAAACCCCTCAAACAGGGACGTACGTATCCAGGATTTTTGAGCGCCACGCCATGGCGCCATTGGCGTTGGCGCTAGCGCCAGAAACGACTGTATATGTATTTAAGTATACGTACATATACAGCGACGACCTCACGATTCAGTGCAATTTCAGGTATTTGAATCTATGGGGTCAGATCTGTAGATCTTTACTGTAGGCGAAAATTTTTGATCCTGTACATTAAAATTCGGCACCAAAAATTGTATTTCCCCGGTCCCCCGGAGTTTCCGGTCTCACCCAAGAAGGGGGGGGGGGCTGCAGCCCCCCCTGGATACGGTCTTGCCTTCAAAACATTCCAACTGACCAGTAGCCCCAAAGGGGTGTCCAATGCTAACTGAACCTCCCCACAAATTCAGTTTGTCCATGGGAAAGGGGCCGGACTTTGCGCTGCGGCCCAGGAATTTCTTTGCAAATATGTCAGAGTCCATGGCTTTCATGTTGGCTAGCACCTGGCCGGCGAACGCCTCGTGCACCTGGGGGGTGGACTAGGGTTGGGAAAATGTTTTTCAAACACATGTTTAAAAAAGATTGATATTTTTAAAGCGCGTGTAAACTGTCACGTGTGCCGACAACTTTATTTGGCTTTTTGTCATGCAAATTTAATATGTGTTGTATCGGACACACAAATATTCGATTTTCATAACACGAAAACCAAAACAAAATTAGTCGGCACACATAGTGTTAACACAGCTTTAATTTCAGATTTAGATTTAAACAAATTGCGGTTGAAAAAAATCAAGTGCCATCCCGTAAAATGTATGTGCAGTGTAAAATGTCACACAAATTTGTCAATTGTCATAAAAAGTGTCAAAAGTTCAGTAAAATAATCTTTTTTTATTATTTTGTTTGACATTTTCCACGGCATTTCACACTTGTCTTTACACTTTACAGGGTGCGGGACTGCCCCTGGAACGATATGATATTAGCCACGCGATACTTTTTCGTCATTTCTGTTACATTGTTTCAGGACACCCGTATTGATACTTGTGAAAAAGTGCGCTTTGTCCGATATCATTACTTTATCTTATCATGAAATTCATTCGACTGGCTTATGTCACCAGCGCCGCTCCTAGACCGTGCAGAATGTCATGCAAAGTGTCAAAAGTCATGTAAAACTCCAAACAACCCGTAAAAACTTCAAATTTTACCTGACACTTTACACTTTACAGCGCCCGCGAGTGGCACCAATTCAGCAACTCAGCAACAAGTAAAACTACCTCAAAAACGTCGATGTCTTTCATAGTTAAGCCAGCCCGTTCCAAAACGGTCGGCGTAGCGTAAGTGGGCCCCAATAGAAGCTGGTCCTGCGAAAATAAAATGGGATATAGCCAGGGGTTTAGTAGGGGCGGGGTTCCCCCACCCAAATCCTACAGCTATCTATCTATCCCAGACGCAAAACTTTGGACTACAATTAGGGTTCAAACGATATATCGTATCGAATATCGGATATCGACCATTTTTTAATATCGAATATTGAATATCGATATCGAAAGTTTTGAAAAAATATCGAATATCGATATTGAAAATTTTGAAAAAATATCGAATATCGACCATTTTTTCGATATATCGAACCTGTATTGTGTGTCCCCAAATTTACTTTTCATTTTCATTTTGAGATGTTTATGGTTGATCTGATGTGCTTATAGTATTGTATTTGATGAGTAAAGGTACAGTATTTATAATGTCATTGTTGTTGGAGTGCTAAATTTGAAGCCAGAAAACGCTGATATACTTTTTTTTTGCAACATGCCCTTATGCAATTAGGTTAGGATGAACTGTAATATCTACCAATTGTTATTTGTCTGATACACTTTGATTCATCATGTTTTTCTTCTATTTTCTACCATTGAGTGATGTAAAGCTTGGTCAAATCACTTGTACCATTCACATTTCAGTAAAGAGATGATTAACCATGTGTGCAACCACATGAAAATACAATATGCCACTTGAAATATGCCTTGCTATACCAAAAGCAAATCGCAATATCGAATATATCGAATATCGATTATCGACCATTTTTCAATATTGAATATCGAATATCGATATCGAGGTTCCATATCGTATCGATATCGAATATCGAGTTTCAGAAAAAAATATCAAATATCGAATATCGATATCGAAAATTTTGAAAAAATATCGAATATCGATATCGAAAAGTCATATCGTTTGAACCCTAACTACAATCCCCTAACCCCTCCCCCAAATCGGCCAGCTATCTACCTATCTGGAGCGATTTTTGAGAAACTTTGCCACAATTTTCGCTCAAAATCGTTATTTTTCATACCGTTTTATAGATTTTCACCTTCAAAATCACTAGTTCATGTGTTTAACTGCCCATTTTCAGCTATTTTTAGTACTATATGTGCTTATATACCGATTTTTAGCCTTGTTCACATACTTTTCGCGATTTTTTCATTTTTCTTCCTTCTATACCAGAGAAAAGCCTGTATATTGAGCCCCCCCCCCCAAATATTTTTATCAGCTATCCATCCCTCCGGAGGAGCGATTTACAATCTATACGAATCCCCGCGGGGGTCCACATCCACAAAACCCCTGCCCCCCCAAACCTGGGGGTCCTGTGCCACATACACAAAGTGCCTCAAATAGGCCTTGGGCTTGAAGCCGTGCCTCTTGGCGTAGTCCTCGGTCATGATGAGACAGGCGCTGGCGCCGTCCGTTAGGAAACTCGCGTTGGCCGCTGTTATTGTGCCGTGCGGCTTGACGAAGGCTGCTCTGTTTGGGGGGTGACTTTTTTATAAAAAAACGTTGTTGTTTTTTTAAAAAAACATGACGTCCGAAATGTTTTTGTTAAAAAAACATCGGCCGAAATTTTTAGTAACACTAGGTATTTTGCCAAATTTGCAATTTAACACACAAATTAACATTGGTGGTTGTTTTCATGGGTTTTGTGGCATTTTTAGTATCAAAGCATCCATTTCTATGTGCTACCATGGGTTAATAAGCCGTCATATGTTGCTGTAGTATATAATATTGAGGTAATGTGCTTCCATGTACCTCCACAGTGTGTAACTTCACTCCCAAAGTAACAACCTCCTTTATAACCTTGTTTGATCACTATTCCGTGCCAAACTTCACTTGGAAGTCACGAACATTCGACTATAAGGCGATATATGAACATGTCGACAAAAAATTGATATTTTTTGACACAAATCACCACATATAGTGCTATCCCATGGTTCCACAGCCATTATATGGGCATATAAAAAATCAAAGAGTATTGCCACTGTCTGATATACCTATATATGTTGACACAAGGTCAATCTGGGAGCTTTTAAAAAAACCGGGGTTTTTTTAAACATCGAGTTAAAAAAAACGTTTTTTCCAACAGTTATTGTTGCATTTTTCTACGCCTGCGTACGTTTCACACGACAGGTTAGTACTGGAATATAAGCCCCCCTCGTATAACCCCCCTCAACATTCTCACTCTGAAACAATCACCCCCGGGTAGGGTTCAAACGATATGACTTTTCGATATCGATATTCGATATTTTTTCAAAATTTACGATATCAATATTCGATTTTTTTTCTAAAACTCGATATTCGATAT
>CAXIWS010000167.1:0-12330 GCA_964036195.1 Sphaerolaimus hirsutus
AAGTAATCGGAGTATACATACTAATTTTAGTCTACAGAACCTTATAAATGGCGGTTTTTGTTGCATTTTTCGACGTCTGCGTACGTTTCAGACGACAATTTCGTACTTGGTTTTCAAAAATTTTCTTGTGAAATAATACCCCCCCCCTTGAAATACCCCCCCCCCCCTCGTTTAAACCCCCCCCCCCTCTCGGGACCACTATGAAACAATCCCCCCCCCCCCCCTGGGGGGTATTTCGAGGAAATACGGTAAGGAGAAATCACACCTTGTTTTCCTTCAAACTTACATTGGGGGGGGCGCTGGGAATTCTTTAGAAATCTTCAGTTTGCGAATTTTGTCATACAGGGCGTCCACGAATTTTAGCTGCACTTTGTATTTATCCTTGCCCAGTGGTACATTCGATCTCATAGTAGTGGAATGTTGAGTAAGTAGAGCGCTTTCCGCTGGAGTGGGGATCGGTATCCGCCATGTTAGAAAATTAGACAATAAACAGTTATCTGCGGGAAGGTATTTGCATGTGATAATTCAATGCCATATATCCAAAAACAACTTATTAGACTTCAAGACATTTTATGTGACTTTGGCAGGTGTTCATGTTGTCTGGTAATCGATATTTTAAATATCAAAAATATCAAATATTTTTCAATATTTGGCACCAGACCAGAAAGGTGACAGTTGTATTTGATTACATGAAACCTCCGGAATATGGCGGGCGCTTTTAGCCCCTAAAGCCTTATAACCCACTTAAGCCATTAACCAATATACCCCTTAAGTATCAGCTCCATATCTCGAACACAGCTGGAGATATGGCACTGGTAAAAAAATAAAAAATCGGTGCCGAACCTGTGGCGTCAGCAGTTTATTTACCTACTTTTGTTCATCTAGTGACTTTACTCACCGAATATGGAGATTTCGCTGTAATGCGTGCGGACTACATATTGATGAAATAGCGCCATGGTGAAAAGGGCGCTGCGTCATGGCACCATTTTTTATATGTTCAGTAATAAAATCTTTTCTTTTTTTGCTGTGAGTGACACTTTACTTTGCATTTGGCTTTACATTTGACACTTTACTTTTCACTTTACAGGGACTGCCTCCATGAAGAGAAAGTTGCCAGAAAAATTGATTGAAGTGGTGCGGGTGGACTGAAATCTTGCATCAAATGGTTTCATCAGACGTTTCTGACAGATCAAACTGAAAGTTGAACTTGAGTACCACTAAATCGACATATTAAAATCGTTTCAATTTCATTTTTGTTCACGTCAAGAAAACATTTGCAAACAGAAAGCAAGAAAACAATGTTGAAAACAACAATTCGCACTATTTGAATTTTTACAAAATGGCTCCCAGCCAAACCAGTTCCCCTGAGGAGATTGCACTCGAATCCAACAGCCCTTTCAGTTGAGAAATTGTGTGAATGTGTGCCAGCCGCGCATCTGAAGACATTTGTAGGAGTTTCAATGCATGTTTTGGTGTGAAGAATGTGTGGCACATGGCAGCAGTGAGTTCACCCTTCTGCGCGCAGGCGGCCCAGGCATCAGCATTGGTCACTTTGGTGGCATGTCTGAAGAAACACGTGTCCATGGAGAAGTACGTGGCACCAGCCAGTGTGGGGCATTCTTGCTCCACGTTCCCAAACAAATCTGTGATAAGTTTTTTTTGGGTCGAACAGAACATATTTAGGCATGAACATTGTACATAGGCATGTAGGTATGTTTATTTGAAGAATGAATCCCAAATTGAAGTGATTTACCATGTATCAATTTGTAGCCATGCTGCAACCCTGTGGAGAATGCACAATCAAGAATATTATCGGCAGCCATATCAGATTTTTCCGCTGCATGTTTCTGTGTGTTTCCGCTGCGCGTGCATTTAATATACCTGGTGTGAATCAGAGTTGCGAAAGCGTATTTACGCTTACCCGAAATACCCGGGTAAATGGGTATTTATACTTACGCTTACGCTTACGCTTTCATAAATTACCCGTACGCTTTATTACGCTTTCCCGGCCGAATTACCCGGGTACTAAAAGCGTAAAAAAGCTTTTTACACAGTACGGTTTTACGCGTTTGAAAAAGTACCAAAAATACTGCGTACCAAAAAAAGTGACTGCGTGTGTGCAATAATGCACTGGAAAAAGCGGAAATGCCTCTGCCTTAGTGAACTCTGCCTGCGGCAATGACTAAGCGTTTCTACCGATGAATCGCCAATGAATTGAATGAATCTAAGGGCAGACTACCAAATGGGCGTCAAAAAAATTTAGCTGGGAGCTTGATTTTGTAAGAATCCTCTGAACAAAGACTCTGTTAGAAAATTTTTACGCTTACGCTTTTGTTTACGCTTTCCCAGGTATTTTAAAAATACCTTACGCTTTGAGTATCCATACTCAAAATTTGGAAAGTGTATTTACGCTTACGCTTACGCTTTCCAAAAATACCGGTATTTTAACAACTCTGGTGTGAATTACCTTATCAAATCTGAGAAAGTAGTACTCCCAAAATGGAAATGGGGGGGGATAATTCGAGGAAATACAGTACGTTATGTATAATGCTTGGACAAACTTGAAAGCAATTTGCTGAGAGAATGATGAAACAAACAGAAGGCGAATATAAATTTGACAAATAAGAATGTGCGAGTAAAATGCTGGTTTGGTGACACGCTCTACATGGACACAGTCCGGCACGGTAACGAGTTAAGTCAAATTTCAATCAAAACAATAATACCATATTGCTTCTAATTGAAGGGCGCCCTTCTAATTATTACGACTGCTTGTCTACCTTGCCCTTCTATTAGAGTCTCCTTTCTATTGGGGCCAGCCTTCTATTTATTTTTCACTCCACTCCCGCGTTCTGTTCTGTTCAAAGTATGCTTCAGAGCCTTAGTTTTTAATCTAATTGATGCATTGATTAGGTGCGATCAGCTAAACAGAGCGCCACCGGTGGTCCACAGCCACCTATTTAAACAACTTATTTCTGCTTTTGCATCCAATATGCCACATCAGAAATCGGTGTGTGATGTTCGTGAAGCGTCGTGAAGTGCCTTCACGTTTGATACGTCGGGAAACGTCAGCGCCGTCTTGACGTGTGCTTCACAACATTTAGGCCGCCCCGCCATGAAGTGTGTAGAAGACACTTCACCGAAAATCTCGTGAAGCGTGTGGAACCGTGTTTGAGTGTCTTCACAGTGGTCGCTTCACGTCCAATTCTACACGTTTCATGAACCCATTTTTTGCTGTGTCTGTGTACCGTATTTCTTCTAATAGAATGGCATAGTTTGAAATGAGAGATCTGAAAAAAATTGGTGAAAAAATAGAACGGCAGCCTCCAATAGAACGGCACTTCTATCAGAACGCCAGGTTAAAAAGTTGATGAAAAAAATAGAACGGCACTCTTCTATTAGAAGAAATACGGTAATTGCGTTATGCATCACAACCGTCGTTGCCAGGCAAGTCGTTGTCAGAAATGTTTGGTGCTGCCATGGTCCCTTCAATTTGCTTTCTTACCAATGATATTTTAAGGTGATTACTGTGACAAAGGTGATAAATATCTATTTTACTTAAATATATACTTACCGTATACTGAATAATCACTCGCTATTTATTACATTTATTACATATTATACGAAGAAAAGTACACACTTTTACATTTTCCCAGGAAAAAAACAAGTGTTTTTAAAAAATACTCAGATTTACGTGTACGCATGAGTAAAAAAAGTATTTTACATACTCTATACTTTGTGGTGAGTAAAAACAAAGTACTTTACATCTAGGTAGATATACTTTTAAATAGTTCAATAATTCTAACAACTCTGCATTTTTCTACCTCAGGGTACGTTAACAACGACGAATTAGTAATGATGGCAAACCATCCAAAAAAAGTATTTAAATTTTTAAGTGTTTTTTCCTAAATGAATTTTCGAATTTTCGAATTTTTCCTGGAATTAATTTTAGAAGTTCGAATTTAATTTTAGAATTTTCGTATCTTTTTTGGCAATTTTCGAATTTTTTTGGCTATTTTTCGAATATTTTCAAATAATTTTCAATTTTTTTTGGAAAAAATATTGAATCTGAAGCTTTAAGCACAGAATTTGAACTGTTTTGGAAGTGGCTATACTCGGCAGACATGCTAATCTACAAATAGATATGATTTTTATCTTTGGCTGGCAGACAGCCAACTGAAAACTTGTGAACTGATTCACCACTCCACTCCATTTCATCCTGACGCCGAACCAGTTCAGTCAGCCGTAAGTTCACTGCCAACTGCGGTTATAACGTCATGATGGAGTGTTACCACCAGAAAAATGTAGGGTGTAATGTCGCCTGAGTATAGCACACTGAGCGTACTCAGTGCATACAGTGCTAACTGCACAAAATATGGGTACTTCTCAAACCAAAACTCAAAACCACTCATATACTCCAGCGACATTACACCTACAATGAAATCTACCATAACCCATCTGAATAAAAGAACAAACAACAATTTTTTCCATCATATTTATCAAAGCAATTTGATTAATATGATGAAACAATTTTATGTTTGTTCTTTTATTCAGATGGGATATGGTAGGTTTCATTTCAAGTGTAATGTCGCTGGAGTATATCTTTGATCACATCTCTTTTACTTATAAATATGTGCAGTTCCTATGGGGCCTCCCAGACACCTGTAAAATGCTCTGTGAAATGTCAAATGTTATGCAAAATTTCTAAAGTCATGGAAATGCTGTGGAAAATGGCAAATATGTTAGCCATTTTTCCAGGGCATTTTCATAACTTTTGACACTCTCCATGACATTTCACATTTTACAGGGCAGTTTACATTACAACGTTTTTTGACATTTTTTCTGTTTTGTTTCGCTTTTTCAGAAGCACCGCATATCAATTGTCATTGTATGTAGTACGTTGAACTTAAGAGAGCCTTGAATTGCCTGAAAAATTCGAAAAGTATTTTTGAATTTTCGAATTTTCGAATTTTCGAATTTTTTGAAAAATAAATCAATTTTTAAGTGTTTTTTCTAGGGGTGGAATAAAAATTCGAAAATTCCGGAAAAATTCGAAAATTCAAAAATGTTTTCGAATTTTCGAATCTTTTTTTGCCATCGTTACGAATTAGTACTGCGTGTTCAAAAAATTTCTTGCGAAATAATTAACCCCCACGAAATACCCCCCGAAAAAGTGAATATGGTACCGTATTTCCTCAAAATACCCCTGGGGGGTGATTGTTTCATAGTGGTCCCGCGAGGGGGGGGGGGGGGGTTAAACGAGGAGGGGTATTTCGAGGGGGGGGGTTATTATTTCACAAGAAAATTTTTGAAAACCAAGTACGAAATTGTCGTTTGAAACGTACGCAGACGTCGAAAAATGCAACAAAAACCGCCATTTATAAGGTTCTGTACACTAATATTAGTATGTAGGTGGTATGTACACTGTTCTAACGTGACACCGACATTGTTTTAACGTGTGTTCTGCAGTACACAGAACACAAACTACAGTTATTGTCATGTACGTTCCCTTTACACTCAATTTGGGGGGGGGGGTATTTCGAGGGGGGGGGTGATTGTTTCATAGTGGTCTCGAGAGGGGGGGGGGGGTCAAACGAGGGGGGGGGTATTTCAAGGGGGGGGTATTTCGAGGAAATACGGTATATATTTTTTTATTACTGAAATGTTCACCGTTTCTGTTGTCACGCTTTTTTTTTGGGGGGGGGGTGAAATGAATGTTCAACTATCACTTGGTATCAAAGTTTCTGGGCCAATTTCGCTAGAGGCAAAGTAAAATGACAAATGGTAAAAGCGAATAAAAAAGACAAATAAATAGCAAGTTTAGAGTAAAGGAAAATCACAAATGGTGTGCTGACCATGGCAAAATGGATGGATAAAGAAATACAGAGAATTGATAATTAGGCTCATATTTGCACATTTACTTATTTGCACTATTTTACATTTTATGCACTATATTAATTTACCACGCAAATTGTATTTCCTACACTATATTATTTACCCATGGAGAATATTCGATTAGGAAAGTGTTCTATAAGTTATTGATAGGTTTATGAGGAATGTTTAGGTTAAAAGGTCAAATAAGTTATTATTAGGTGTATTAACATGAAATTAGGCTCATACAACTCGCCGTAATTTTCTGATCATTATTATATATACATTTACATGGTTTATTTGCAATTTGGGAAAGTCAAAAGTTGTAAATATTTATGTGCCACGTATTTATTTAGGCCAGCGTCCTAATAGAGAAATACTGCCCTGTGTGTAACTAGCATTTTCTGTATGAATTTACGAAGCCCTTCGCGTAGGCATAATTATAATACCCTGCTCAAGCTAAATATATTATAGACCCTGCTCAATTACAATACCTATTTACCTCGAATAAGTCCCAATTTTGTTAGATTATTCAACATACGTTTCCAGGAAGTGATTATTATTATTATGTTGAATATACCTTATTCTATTTACGTCATTAGGAACATTTACACCACTATTTACAATTTCCAAACCCTATTTTATTAGTTCCAATGTGCGTCAATGTTTTCTGACAAATTGAACCAAATTAGTAAATCGGCCGAGTTTGCCGACTTCGCGCCTCATAAGATTAATAGTTTTTCTATTAACCCAATTTGTACCTGGTATTTCTTTACCATAAGTATTTGAATGTATGCCCGCGCAGTATGAGGCAACTGTTTCGGCTAGATATGTTTATTTGTTGCATTTGTGACTTATTTGTGTATTTGTATTAGGAAATTACTGTAGCTGTTTTTCTATACATGATTTCCGTGTCTTAGCTACTTTGGAAGTTTTTACTTCAGTCTGCGGACCCCAAGCTACTGAACGAAAATAAGCTAGCGATAGAAACTTCGATTAGGAAGCTCGCTAGACTTTGCGCCTTTGTAACACGCTGTATCTGATCGAAATAAAGTACCTGAAACAAATCGAACCCCCTTTTCAACACACAACTACGAAATAAACTCAACTTGGCTGTCGACAAGTGGACGTTCGGCTACAACGGGAAATCAACCACTCTAAAGGCCGTTTCTCACTACGGTCTTGAAGCAGCCGGATTCGGTGGTAGAAGACGCTGACTTCGGTGGCTTCATCACATGGCGCAGCGAGCAGGGTGATTGCATGACATTGTGCTATTACCAAGCCGGAACGGACATTGTGCGGCAGTTGGCAGAACTTCAAAAGTCCTGCTGAACATCAATTTGGCCTTGGCTGAGCGTTGGCTGTTGATTTGCAGACAGAATTGTGCCAAAGTCACGGCACTCCTGTCTACATCCTGGGAGCGGTTCTACGCTCACGCGCGGAGGACACTGGAGTTCTGACAAGCCTGTCAGGATTTCAGGCAGCTTTCACCAGTGTTCTGGCAAGGTGCTAGACGCTGGGCAGCACCGGCATTTGACAAGGAGTCATTGTCGGACGGTGGTCAAACTTTCGCTGGACGCTCCTGGACATCTGGACTCCAGTGACTGCTCGCACGTCCTTCCTATGCCAAGGGAGGGTGACCTGACGGAGACAGGATCGCCACAGAGCCACGCTAGTCAAAGGGCTGTTTTTTGGGCATTTGCGGAGGTCCCTCGCTCCACTGGGTAAGAGTGGACTCATACCTCGGAAGTGCAAAAGTAGGGGTATCAGTGTACAAAGGGCTGTAGCTGACAGAGGGCTGTAGCTGACAGAGAGTGGATTTGAAAACCAAGTATTAGGATACTTGGTAGCGTGTAGGAGCTTTGCGGAGCTCCCATCAAATATACACGCTGTGCCTGCTCGGTACCATCAGATCAGACAGCACGGAAGTGCCAGAATACTGCATTGCACAGGCGCAATTGCAGAGCAGTGTACAGAAACACTGCCCAGAATCAGAAAGTGCACCAGAGTGCACAGAAACGTGTCACGGGCGACACGGCAAGCGCAGCACTGCGCACAGCGGCACAGGAGCCGCTCAGGAAAGCAAGTGGCCGGCGTGGTCACAAGGCACACAGGCGTGCCAGAAAGAGCGCCAGAGCGCTCAGAAAGAGTGTGTACGGACCCTCTTTGGGCGTACACTGCTGGGCAAAGAACTTGTTTATTGTCCAGGTAGATTTGACCGGTGTGTTGAAGTCAACGCGTGTAAACAATCACGTCAGGGGCTTTAGGAACACACCTGGTGCCAGTGCAGTAAAGGTCAACGCGTGAGAACACGTCAGGGGCCTGTAGGACTGCATTGGTATTGTGCGTGACACAACAAATCCGTGGTGCACAGAGCACTGCACAGAAAGACGCAGAGAAGCGTCCCAAGCGTCATAGACGACGCACTATAAAGAGAAACAGTGAAGGAAAAATTCATCAGCAAGAATGGTTTCACCAACGGGTCACATCAGAAAGACCCTGGGGCCGGCAAAGCACAGGGTGGACAACAGATTGGCAAGAGAATATGCCAAATACGACCCAGAACTATTTGCGGGAGCAACGAAGGAAGAGAAGAGAACAGAAATGAGAAGAGTGATTGCATCTGTCAAACAGGAGGGTGCAAAATTGGAAAGTGCAATGACTGCAGTGAGAACTCAATTTGACGCATGGAGGGATGTCGTCAAGGACATTGACGAACCCGACCAGATGGAACAAGAACAGAAGATATACCAAGACTCGTATGAGGAATATGCAAACATGTCAGACTTGGTGACACAGAAAATTGCAGCCATGAATGTATACATCGAAGAGTTGCAAGACATGATCCAGCAACTGAGCGGAAGTACTATGTATGAGGTCAACACAGCATTCATACAGCAGATGGCTGCACAGATGGCTCTGACAGCTCAGGGAGCTGCTCCGGGAGCCAGTTCAACCAATGCAACCACAACAAAGAGCGTCAAATTGCAGAAACTGGAAGTGGAACAGTTTACTGGGGAAATTGTCAAATTTCGATCATGGTGGCAAATGTTCGAATCCCACATTCACAATCGGACAGATTTGGAGGACATTTCCAAGTTCTCATACTTGAGGAGCTTGCTGAAAGGCTCAGCATTTGGCATGATCAGTGGATTGAGTGTGACCGCAGAGAATTATGCACCCGCAATTGCAATGCTCAAGAAGAGATATGACCAGCCAGTTGTGGTCAGAAACACGCTGATGAGTAATATCATGAAGCTGCGACAGGCCAGGAATACCTGTCAGGATATGAGAATTTTGTTTGATGCAATTGAAAGGCTGCTCCAGCAGTTGGAGTCACTGGGTGAATCAGTGGAACATCCAATGCTGTTGAGCCAGCTGCAGCAGAAAGTGCCACCCGAGGTTCTCAGAGAAATCCAGAAGGAACAGGGAACTGAGGAAGCCTTGACGGTGGAAATATTCAGAAAGCTGTTTGGCAAGCAGCTAGCGCTCAGTGAGGCTGTACAGCACGCACAGCAAACTGAGGCACCAGTTCAGCAATCGCGCCAAGGATTCGGGAATAATCCACGCGCACAGCAATTCAATAATCGATTCCAAGGCAATGGGAATCGATTCAGAGGGCCAGAGAACCCAAGGACCAGCACAGGGAGCATGTCTGTGATCCAGAATGGTCAGAGTGCACCACAGGCTGGATTCATGAATCCTGGGAGGCCGTGTGTGTTCTGCAATGACACACAGCAATTACACTTTAATGATAAGTGTCCAAAATTCAAAACTGCCAGAGAAAGGAAAGTGATTTTGTCAAAGGCAGAGCGATGCCTGAGATGCCTGCAGAAAGGGCATTACATGAATCAATGTCAATTTACGAGAAGTTGCTTCTATTGCAAGTCCAGTAGGCACCACACTGCGGTGTGCCCAGAGAAATTTGGTGATAATGGCAATGGAAACGCTGGACGGCAAATTCCAGCATTCAGAGCGAATGGTCAACAGAATGGCCAACAGTCAGCAAACAATGGCAGAAAGTCTGTGCCGACAGCCGGTCGACCAGCACAGAGCCAACAGAGAAAGGCCACAGTGAATTGTGTCACTGTGGAAGAAGCTGGACCAGAAGTGGTAGAGACAGAAACCATATCCAGCACAGTGGTTACAGAACCAAATACAAAGCAACAAAATACGTTAGTGAACCTGTCAATAAACAGGAATATGTCAATGTTGATGACAGCCAGAACCGTGATTGAGGCTTCAGAAATGGATACAGAGATGGAGCCTGAACAGCCACCATTACAGATTCAAGCGTTCCTGGACACGGGATCCCAGGGAACGTACATGTCAGAGAAAGTGGCCAAGAAACTCAATTTGAAGAGTACAGGTGAACACCACACCCAGGTGTACACATTCGGAAATGAAAAGCCGCACTATAAAGTAGTACAGCAAGTGGAATTCAGAATGCGGCTTAGAAATGGCCAGAAAGTTGATATGGTGGCTGATGTGGTCCCGACGTTGACCACAGAACAAATCAAAGTGCCTGTGTCAGAACAGGACGAAAAGTACCTGCAGAAGTACTTCCCGGATGAGAGTTACTTTGCAGACAGAATTCCCAAGGAAAAAGGGACACAATGCAAGTTCAAGCCAGACATTATAGTAGGCTTGAATTATTTCTGGGACTTGATGTCCAGAAACACCAGCACCACCAGACTTCCGTCAGGATTGTATGTTATTCCATCAGAATTGGGATTACTGATGGGAGGTGGGCAGCTGACAAGCAACAAAAATCAATGGACCATGGATGGCGCATATCCGGTGGTGGTCAACACAATTGTGCATCAAATTCAGAGAGAAAAGTGGTACGAGGAAGCACCGTTGTCAATTGCTCCTGTACCAAATGTCAAAGACATGGATAGACTGGATACCATTGGCATAATGGACCAGCCAGACCTCGTCGAGGATGATGAGGCCATAAAGCAATTCAATGAGAGTGTACAGAGAAGCCCAGATGGACGGTACTCTGTAAAGTTCATGTACAAACCAAATTTGCATGAACTCCCAGACAACAAAGCAATGGCGTTCAAGAGGTTCAGATACCTCACTAACAGGCTCAAGAGAGATCCAGAATTACTGGAGAAGATTCAGACAATCATGAAAGCACAAGAGGAGCAAGGAGTGATTGAAAAAGTCCAAGAGGATATTATGGATGGCAGAAAATTTCATATTCTGCCTCATCAACCAGTGATAACGCCAGAGAAAACTACCACAAAGGTCAGAGAGGTATATGATGCCTCAGCAAAACCGCCAGGCATGCCAAGCTTGAATGAGTGCATGTACCGCGGTCCAGTGATACTACCACAGCTGGTAGGGATGCTGATGCGATTCCGGTTGCATGGAATCGCCCTGGTCGCAGATATAGAGAAAGCGTTTTTGCAGATTAGTCTGCAGGACAGTGACAGAGATGTGACAAGATTTCTGTGGTACAAAGATCCCACGAAACCATCCATGGAGGATAACATTCAGATTTACAGATTTGCCAGAGTACCATTTGGTATAATCTGCAGCCCAGCGCTGCTGGCACTGACAGTCAGATACCACCTGAATCAAGCTGGCACAGAAAATGCAAAATTGATCGATGAAAATCTGTATGTGGACAATTTGATCCTCAGTGTGGACACAGAGCAGAAAGCAATTGAATTGTACCAGGAATCCAAAGTGCTGTTCACAGAAGCACAGATGAATCTGAGAGAATGGAACAGCAACAATAAGAGCTTTACTTGGCAATTGGCAGAGTCAGATGTGGCCAAGGAAATTGTCACAACAGTCCTAGGAATGAAATGGGACACAGAGAGCGACCAGATGTGGCTGAAAACGCCAAAGACAGTTCAGCAATCGCAATTATCAGAAACTGACCAGAAAATCAAACTTCCCACGAAAAGGACAGTTGCAAAGGTGACTGCGGGATGTTTTGATCCAATGGGACTCGTCAGTCCTGTCCTACTGCCAGCAAAGAGATTTTTGCAAACGTTATGGCATTCAGGACCAAGTGCCAAAGAATGGGACACACCCCTGTCTGAGGAACAGACAGTAATTTGGCAGCAAATAGAGACAGAATTGCTCAAAGTTGGACAGATTAAGTTCAACAGAAATTTGAATTATCAGAGTGATACAGATGCACAACTGCACATCTTCGTCGATGCCTCAGCAATGGCATACAGCGCAGCGGCATACATATGCCAGAAGACGGAAAATGACAGCGGCACATCAAGCCTGCTGTACTCCAGATTGAGACTAGCTCCAAAGAAACCAGAAGTGACAATTCCACGGCTGGAATTGTTAGCAATGTTGATCGGCAGCAGAATGTCAAAATTTATTCACAAAGAGCTCAAGGACGTCAAATTCAGTCAAACAGTTGTATGGTCAGATTCAACCTGTTGTCTGAAGTGGCTAACAACAGCGAAGCCACTGGCATGTTTT
>CAXIWS010000168.1:0-15644 GCA_964036195.1 Sphaerolaimus hirsutus
TGATTATTTCACCATCGACTAACGGTTTTGTTTCATGTTTATTTATGCGCCCAAAGTTACCCCCAACCCCAAGTGTCGCGCAATCCACGAAGGTTGTTCACATTTATTTTCACTGGCGCCGCGCACACAAGTTTACCGTTTACAGTAAACTAAGATTTTAGTAAACTCATAAATCAACTTTGAATAGCATTTGAGTTTGCTGTAATTAGGTTTTCGTCAACTACTGTTGACACACAGTAATGATAGGTAACTTAATCCGGAAACTCAAACGCGTTCAAGGCTGATTTGTGAGTTCACCACTTAGAAAATATCGTTAGTAAAATAGGTAGGTAAAAGCGCAGCGACATGGGCGCGTGAACGCGTTAACGCCATCTGGTAGTTCGAGCAGTTATAAAAAATAAATACGCACCACACCGTAACTTGGCGATCAAGAGTCCCCTGGGGGCAGTCGTCCCCGCACATTGTAAAGTGAAATATGAAAAATTGCACTTAAAATACTAAGAAACATTTCCCTAATTCTGGTAACGCTGATTCAACGCAAAACCACGGCTGTCCCAGACACGATGGGTCTCCTAATCGGCACATTACGGTAGATGTGCATTTTACATGGAGTTAAGCAGATGACCACATGAATAGGGGCACGCTGTAAATTGGGAGCCATCGTGTACAGTTGTGGTGCTTGAGCCAGTAACGAATTCATACCACCCTCCTGGAAAACAGTATGTCAATGTTTTACATTCCTTTCTGAAATAACTTTCCGAATCTCGATCTTTTCCAATAATAGTTTTCGATTTTTTTTCGACTTTAAAATATTTCAAAACTCGAAAACGTTTTTGAATATTCAAATATTTTTTTGGCATAGTGATACCTCGACAATATTTACTAAAATACTTTATTGCAGTGTGCACACTACGAAAACTAACCATTTAATAGGTAACTAAATTACCTAAAGCACTACTTCACAGCAGTATTCAATTTTTGGCAACATGCCCAAGCCCAAGCCAGTGGCGACCATGGTGGAGTGCAGGTGGTGCACCGAGCTGCTGCTTCGGGACAGGCTGCTCATTGACATCCACTACTCCATGTGCCATGCCACTCAGCACCGCAGATTGATGCTGCAAGCCCAGAAACAAACGCTTGAGGTTGGCAATTTTTGGCACAAAGATTGTACAGCAGAGTTGTACAAATACTGGTATTTTTGGAAAACGTAAACGTAAACATAAATACCTTTTCCAAATCTAAAGTATAAATACTAAAACGTAAGGTATCTTTAAAATACCAAGGAATACATAAAAAAACGTAAACGTAAAAATTTTATATGCGCAGTATTTGCCATTTTGCTTTGGAAAATACCATTATTTTTACCTTTATGTGGGTCAATCACTGATTTCCATACAATATTTTTATGTTTTAGCACTACATGCTCACCATAATGAACAACATCGAGTCAGACAACTATAACAAATGATAATCTAGACATCAAAATTGAACAAAAATTACATATTTTGTTTATTCAGTCTGATAAATAATTTGCTCAAATGTTTCCACATCCCAAATGGATCATTTTACCAAATTTCAAAAGCCCAGCATGGACAAATGGACACTTTACAGCCACTGTTTCAGTGCATTGCAACTTTTCAAATGGTTTGTTTAGCCTAGCCTATTTTTAAAAAATGTCTCATCAAATATACTGTGACATCTGCCATACCTATCTGAAGATGGAACCTAACATTGTGTTGAATTTTAATCATGAATATTACATTTCTTTCATTATTTTGTTCATAATTTATTGTCAGTTTATGACAAAATACAGTGGCATTTTTATGTACAGCATTTACTCCGGTCAGTGGACAATAGTGGCTATGTATTGGAGTGTATTAAATATTTGAGGTGTTGTTTGTACTCATTCTAATCATGGGACTAAAGTGATCGCCACGTCATTCTAACCTTTTTAAGTGGTCAACCATCAAAATCGGTAGAGAATTCATGACAATATGCAGTTTCTTCTGAGGGCGCAGCCACTAAAAACACCTAAATATCAGAATTTTTACGTTTTCCTTAGTACGCGGGTATTTCGGTCAGGAAAACGTAAACGTAATGGTATTTTTGGAAAACGTAAATATAAATACCCAAATAACCGGGTATTTCGGGTAAACGTAAATACGTTTTTCCAACTCTGTTGTACAGTCTGCAAATGGGTCTACTTGTGTCAGCTTGCATATGAGCAAAAATTTGTACAGTCTGGATGATTTATTTTCACTTGCATTTGTTAGTCAATTTACAAACTGACAGAGGCAAGAGCACCAGCTAGAGCACCAACAGCGCCAACAGCACCAAGAACACCAGCAACAGTGCCACGGACAGCAACAGCAAAGTCAGCAGCAAGAAGGTCACCAGCAGGAACAACAGCAACAGGACCAAGAGCACCAAGTGCACCAACACCAAGAACACCAGCAAGGGGAGAATGAGCATGACCAAGCTTGGCAACAAGAATACCAGCAAGTGCATGAACAACAGCAACATTATCAATGGCAGCAACAACAACAAGTCCGCAACCAGCAGTCGCAGCAGCATGAGCAGACACAACATGGACAACAACAACAACTGCACCACTGGCACCAGCACCAACATGAGCAACAACAACACCAATACCAGAATGGGGAACAACAACATCAACGACTGCATAAGGAGCAACAACCCAAATGCCAGGAACTACAGCAGCAGAATCAATGGCACCAGCTTCTGCAGCACTGGCGACAGCAGCAATTGCAGTACCAGAACAACAGCATCATCATCAGCACCATGGCAGTGCAAGAAAGCAGCACCAGCCAGCTGCAGCACACATTTCAATACACACAAACAACAGCTACTGAGGCCAACAGTACAGCAGGGCAACAGCAACTAGCACAGGTAAACCAGGGGCTAAGTGAGGGTAATGTGAGAAGTGAAATGATAAGTAAAAAGTTTGCTTCACTTTTTACTTTTTTACATGCCATTTCACTTCTCATTTTACTTATCACTTCTCTTCACTTTTGACAATTATTTATGGTAACAATGTAGATGGGTGTCAAGTGGTAAAACGATGATGTTCAAAAGAGCCTGTGCCATCCGACATCTAAACCCATCCGACATCTTGACTGACCGCACATCTAATTTTGTGTTATCCGTGTCAACGGGGGTGGGTAACGATCGGTGGGTAACCACCAACGGGGGGGGGGGGGGTGGGCAGCGATCTATATCCCTGGGGCAATTTTTTTGGCTACTTTCCCCTGAACCCCCCCCCCTCCCCGCTAATTGCCTAGCTCTCGAGCTATCTGGAGCGCTTTTTAGCAATTTTACTTTAATTTGCACCAAAAAATCTCTGATTTTCATACTTCTTATAGATTTTCACCTTCCAAATCATTAGGTCATGTGTTTTATTGCCTATTCTCAGCATGCCGGGTATAATTAAATGTGTTCCGTGTCAACATGTTTGGTGTCTCAGTCTAGATGTGGCATGAGTTTAGATGTCGGTTAAGCATTGCCCGTTCAAAATAACATGGACGATTCCGTTAATAATATAAATTTCATTTTCACATATCACTAGAGACGACCCGAAACCGGCTGTCCAGAATAAGAAATCATAAATGTCCAACAACCCCGTTTCACACAAACAGGAACAGATGCACAGCGAGTGCCCGTACGGCATGGAATGCGCGTCACAGGGAACCCACCCCGCGGCGGACAAGCTCATGGCCGGGCAGCCGCTGTTCACGTGCGACGAGTGCGGCAAGGTGTTCGCCACGCGCGCCAGCTTGTCCAAGCACGCACGGCTGCACTACCAGTGCGAGTTCTGCGGCTGCAGATGCGACACTGAGTACAGCCTGCGGACGCACGTTTTCCAGGCGCACGGAACGTACTCGCGACCCAAAAACAAGTCAACAAAGCTGAAGGTTGGTGACTGAAATAGAGGGGAGGGATAGTTTCCTATGTAAAAAGCGCCAGGATCTTGGCGCGAAGGGCCATGGCGCTTTTCCGAACCCCAATGCCAAGCGCAGAGTGGCCAGACCACTTAGGATGCTAGTCGTTTGGTATGCTGCCAAAATAGCGCACTTAGGATGCTGTAAAGCATTGCTTGACATGACAACTAGCTACACGTTGTATGCCACCATTTAATCATCTCATGCTTGCTCATCAAATGCGACACTTAAGATGGATTTCATGAGCATTAGGCCGGAATTAGAGCTCAGCGTCGATTCGACGTGAAATGATGACGTGAAATGTCGTCGTGAAATTAATTACACAAGTGTGGATCATGCTACGGGTCTACAATTTTCTAAGGATAATATATGAATCAATACCTTAATCGTGTCCAATACTGAGTGTTATCAGCCACAACTAGAGCGAATTGAAAAATTCAATTTTTATCATTTCACGTCATCATCATTTCACGTCATGATTGTCATGACAAATGTCATGCAGAGTGTAAATTGTGTATCCGAATGTTATGTTTTGGTATCCAAACCTTATGTTTTGGTATCCAAATCGTATGTTTTTGTATCCAAATGTTTACATAAGATTTGGCTGCAAAAACAACAACAAGATTTGGATACAAACGAAAAGATTTGGATACAATTTGCTTCACAGTTTCCAATTTAATTTATATTTGTCATGACAATTGACACTTTACTTAACATTTGTCATGACAATTGACACTTTCCATTTCATTTCATGACATTTTGACACTTTATATGGCTTGGGACTGCCCCAGCTCCACGAAAAAACAGGTTGAACAATAAACAACAGAAAAATTTTTTTACAAAAATTATGGATTTTTATACAATTTTTACAAAAATATGAATTTGTATACAATTTTACAAAAATTTTACAAAAATTTGAATTTTTATACAATTTTTATTTTTATTTTGAAATTTTCCATTTTATTTTATTTTATTTTATTCTTCAATTTTCCATTTTATTTTTATTTTATTTTTATTCTTTTCTGAGATTTTGCCAACCCTGGCCACAACTAGAGCGAATTGAAAAATTCAATTTTTATCATTTCACGTCATCATCATTTCACGTCACAGTGTCAGGGAACAACTTGACATTTCACGTCAGACTATTGCAAGCAGCAGTCTGACGTGAAATGTCAAGTTGTTCCCTGACACTGTGACGTGAAATGATGATGACGTGAAATGATAAAAATTGAATTTTTCAATTCGCTCTAGTTGTGGCTGATAACACTCAGTATTGGACACGATTAAGGTATTGATTCATATATTATCCTTAGAAAATTGTAGACCCGTAGCATGATCCACACTCGTGTAATTAATTTCACGACAACATTTCACGTCATCATTTCACGTCGAATCGACGCTGAGCTCTAATTCCCGCTTTAGAAGTGAATTGAATTTGTAAAATATTTTTTGAGGATTTTCTTGTCACTTGCCATGTTTTGTTTACTTTTTTACTTCTCAATTCACTTCTCATTTACTTCTCAATTCACTTCTAGCACAGTAGCACTTGAAATGAGGCACTACAGCATACCAACCATGCATTTCCGCGTCATACTAAGTGACTAGCATACTAAATGATGCACCCCCAGCGCCGATGGCGCTAGAGCACAATGGCGTCAAGCGAGTGGGGGGCGCCATGGCCCTTTTTGTATTGGCGCTAGCGTCATGAACAATGGCAGCTACTGGCAGCGTGGAAAAGTGGTGCCAAGCACAAAAAGCACCATGACATTTTTCATGGGTGTGGTGACAGAAAAATAGTGCCAAGCGCCAAAAGCGGCATGGCGCTTTTTCCTTTAGCGCTAGCGCCAGGCGCCAGCAGCGCCCTGGCGCTTTTCCATCGTCGTAACAGAAGCGTAACAGAACCATCGTCAGAAGTTTTTCAGCACATTATCTTTTTTTATTAACGATGACGTCATTACCGAGTGTTTCATTCAGAAATTGTACACATAAAAATTGTTCTTAAATCTCTGAGGTAATTTGCCCACTTCAGGCAGTGAGTAGCGGCGGCACGAGTACAGACAGCCGCGCCACGCCGATTGCAAATACAAGTTGTCAGCAGCCAGGTGGCAGTCCCAAACCCTGTAAAGTGTAAAGTAAAGTGTCACATGTAAAGTCAAATGCAAAGTAAACTGTCAAATGTCATGTAAAGTTCAGTCGTAAAATCTTTTCTTTTTTGTTTTGATTGACACTTTACTTTGCATTTGACTTTACATTTGACACTTTACTTTGCATTTGACTTTACGTTTGACACATTACTTTACACTTTACAGGGCTTGGGACTGCCCCGAGATGTCCCTGTGCCAACTCCGAGTTTCTGGCATCAGCGACTATTGCGGGGGCAACGAGGAATACAGCGCGTCAAACAACCGTACAGAAAGGGAATGTATATGTAATGTGAATAACATCAATGTTTATGTAAATACCTGATATTTGCAAAATTTCAGTTTGCGTATGTAAAACCGGTAGATATTTACAAGCGGAAGAAAATGACTTGCAACGTTTTCAAATCATTCTATCTCTTCAAATCAACCAGCTTAAAAATACAGTGAGGCCACTCCCAGAACTTGTCAAATGTCATGAGAAATGTTCCGTAAAATGTCTAACGACCGCTAAGAGAAAAACTAACATTTACATGTCATTTTACATAACTTTTGACACGCGACATTTGAAATTCTGCAAGGGATTTTACAGGGTCTGGGAAGGGCACCTGATAATCGATTGTTTCAACTTTTTGACACCAAAAATGAGAAATTTAATCATTTTACGTTTTCTTGGGTTAAAAGTACTATTACATTTTCTCGAAGTGACGAAATACTTTTAGCTTACATTTTTGGTACTTGATCAGTGAATAACTGGGGACTTCCGTTCCAAAAGTTCATAAGCGCCAAATCCAGAAAAATCTAGTTACCGTATTTTCTCGAAATACCCCCCGGGGGGTGATTGTTTCATAGTGGTCCCGAGAGGGGGGGGGGGTCAAACGAGGGGGGGGGGGGGTATTTCGAGGGGGGGGGTTATTATTTCACAAGAAAATTTTTGAAAACCAAGTACGAAATTGTCGTCTGAAACGTACGCAGACGTCGAAAAATGCAACAAAAACCGCCATTTACCGTATATCCTTGAATAAGACCCCCCCCCTTGAATAACTCCCCACCCTTGAATAACTCCCCCCTCAAAAACACTGACGAAAAAATAACTCCCTCCCTTGAATAACTCCCCACCCTTGAATAACTCCCCCCTCTGTGATGAGTGGAGAGGATACTGGAACAAGTGAAAAAAACGAAATGCGATACAGTGCAGTGTGTGAGACAAAAAATACAAAGGATGTTAGCATACGGCAGCGAAAGCAGATGCACAGTGTGTGTGTATTACGCAGTGTATACACACCTATCTACCTGAAAGTTTTCCTGAATATTATGAGGAAAAAATAACTCCCTCCCTTGAATAACTCCCCACCCTTGAATAACTCCCCCCCAAAAACTCTGACGAAAAAATAACTCCCCGGGGGGCTTATTCGAGGATATACGGTATAAGGTTCTGTAGACTAATATTAGTATGTAGATGGTATGTACACTGTTCTAACGTGATTCCGACATTGTTCTAACGTGTTCTGCACTACGCAGAACACAAACTGCCATATTTGTGATGTACGTTCTCTTTACACTCAATTTGGGGGGGGGGTATTTCGAGGGGGGGGTGATTGTTTCATAGTGGTCTCGAGAGGGGGGGGGGGGGTCAAACGAGGGGGGGGGGTATTTCGAGGGGGGGGGGGTATTTCGAGGAAATACGGTAGCTGTGGATTCGACAACCACGTATAATTCTGCCCATTTTGGTAAAAAAATCAGTGTTATAGTCCATTTCGTTCCCGAGATACAGTGGTACCGTTTTTCAGAAAAATCACAATTTTCATATCGAAAGTGCACATATCCATCTCAGATCCCCTATGAAAAACAGGACTTTCATTTCGTAAGTGCACATATCCATGTTGGACCACCGGAGTTTCATTTCAATCGTGCACATATCCAAAAAATAGTTTCATTTCCAAAAGTGCACGCGTGCTCCGGATCGCTCGCGAAGAGCCGGCCGGATGTCCCATACAAAATAAAGTTTCATTTCCAAATGTGCATACGTGAATTTCCAAATTTATTTTGCTCTATCAATCGAGTACGGGTATAAATATAGATCTGAAAATTTAGGTTTGTGTACTTCTCGACAAGGGCTTCTCAGTGGTGTAATTGGTTTTGCCCTGCGATGCACCGTTAGGAAGTTATTTACATTTCAAGTTCAAATTTTCAAATTTACTCCTTATTTTGGGTGGTTTACAAAATATGACATAACTACCAAAATATTTACCAGCCGACAAAATTTAGGGACACAAAAATTGTAGACAAATGTCCGAGATATCTGAAAAGTGCAGGGCAAGCTTTGTCGCCCAAACATGGCGCTGCCGGGCCAGCGCCAAACTTTAAAATGCGATTTTGAAAAATCGAAAAATCTGGATATGTTAACTTTTGGAATGAAAGTCCCCAAATTTCAAACACTTTGTTTACACTACATTTTCAGAAGAGCTCAATACTTCTAACACCTCTGTCACTGGGTGTCGGCGGCAATATAATTATTCACACACATTTTTTGAAATGAAATAAAAATTCAAACTTATGTGCATGTTTCGTTGTAGATCGTTTGTGCCCGTTCTTGTAAAAAGAAAAGTATCCCCCTTTATTTTTGTGCCTTCATTGTGTGGCTTTTCGTGTTTAAATCAAAGGCAATTATAGACTAATAATCCATAATGACTTAGTGAACATAAAGAATATCACAGAATTGACGAATAAAAAAAGAACAAACATTACATATCCTGTGTTGTCAACTCAACTCCGTCAACTGACTGCGTCAACTCAACTCGCAGCGACGGTTAGGTTGCACAGTCACTGGTGGTCAGCGTGACTGCTTGAGGCTTACTGCGGGTGGGTGAACAATTTTTCCTACACTCTTGATACCATAATTGCTTAAATAACCCCCCCCCCTTAAGGCGTACGATGTATTTGTTGTGTAGTATTTGAACAGAAATGGCACGTTATGTTGTTAATAACAATAAGGCATATTTCATGACATGAATTGATAGAATCACGCTTCAAAATTTTGACGTAAAGTAATTCCCCCCTGGATAGTTCCCCATTAAAAAAGTCATACGAAGAAATAATTATTCAAGCGAATGCTGCATATAGATTTGGGCTGATAAATCATATTTATTACTGTCTGTTAAGATCACTTAACATCTGCACGCTTCAAAACAGCTTCACTCGAAGAACAAACAGTTCACCTTCACTCCGTGAGCGGCGCTGCGGTGTTTGCAGAGCCCCATGCGCGTGGGGAAGCGCCACTGGCACAGGGAGCACACGTGCGGCAGGCTGCTGTCGTGCCGCGACCAGTGCTTCACGCGTTCTCTCTGGTAGGCGAACCTTGGGGCAGTCCCAAGCCCTGTAAAGTGTAAAGTAAAGTGTTCAAATGTAAAGTCAGATGCAAAGTAAAGTTTCAATCAAAACAAAAACGAAAAGATGTTATTACTGAACTTTGCATGACAATTGACACTTTACTTTGCATTCGACTTTACATTTGACACTTAACTATACACTTTACAAGGCTCGGGACTGCCACCTGGCGCCGCACTGGTCGCACGCGAACGGTCTCTCTCCCGTGTGCACGCGCGCGTGCTGCTGCAGGCGGGACTTGCTGCGGCAGCTTTTGTCGCACCAGCGGCACTTGAACCGCTGCGATTGTCGTCGGGTTTTACACTGTGAAATGCCTAAGTCATTCCGACATCTCTATGTCGGGCAGTAGAAAAAAATGTGTCGACAAATAGTTTTGAATTGGATACGTCCACGGCACGGATACCGACTCAAGGCATAGCCCACAGTGTGATTTTTCGCTTGGTAAAGTTGACGGGTGTTATTTCGGGGTGTGAATGGTGTAAAGGTGACTGGTGTAAAGGGGGCCAGTTCCGCAAGTGGAAAAGTTAAGAGTTGAGTAAAATGACAAATGACAAGTTATGAGTAAAGTTAAGAGTTAAGAGTTGAGTAAAACGACGAATGATTTTACTCAACTCTTAACTTTTAACTTTACTCTTAACTTATAATTTATCATTTTACTCAACTCTTAAGTTTTAACTCTTAACTTTTCCACTTGCGGAACCAGCACCTGGGGCTAGTGATGTAAAGGCACCGGGGCACCGGTGCCCCGGTGCTGGGCACCGAAGGGCACCAGCACCGGTGCTGGTGCGGTGCCAGTGCAATCTTCAGGGGTGCCATGCCGGTGCCATTTTTTCAGAATAGCACCGGTGCCGGTGCGGTGCGGTGCCATTTTTTTGCCGGTGCCAAAGGTGCTAGCACCAGGGCCAAAGTAAAAGGCACCGAAAAGGCACCGGCAAAGGCTTCATGTGCTGTGCATTTTTGTCCATAGTATGTGCTTATTCATATTTCAAAAACAGCGATGTATTTACCCAACCGTTTTTGCCTATATTGTAAACCTCCCATCAAAAAAATATACCTACTGTGAAATCCATTGTACCCGATACCTGATCTGATGAGCGAATCTAAAATTTTGTTGAATTTTAAATCATTTTTATATTTTATATTTATCTTACTTGTTTGTACAAAATTTGTTATCAGTTTATGACAGAGATAGTTCCATTCTCTGTACAGCAACGACTCCGATCAGTAGACAATAGTGGCTATGGACATTGCAGTGAATGAAATATTTTATCTTTCATTTGTAATCATTGTAATTGCTTCATAAAGCGATTGCCACATCATTCTGATCATTTTAAGTGCTCAACCATCAAAATCGGTTGAAAATTCCAATGGATGCACTTCCAAAGGTGAGACCACTGAGAAACTGCCCGATATTTACTTCAGAAATTCCAGCCCGGTGCGGTGCCTTTCGGTGCTAGCACCGGCAACCCGCCGGTGCCATGTTTTCCAAAAGGCACCGGTGCCGGTGCAGTGCGGTGCCATTTTCTGGCCGGTGCCCCGGGGTGCCAGGTGCCCTTTTCATGCGTTGGCAAAGGTGCCGGTGCGGTGCGGTGCCATTTTTCCCGGTGCCTTTAACATCACTACCTGGGGCCAGTTCCGCAAAATAAGAAGTGAAATAAAAGCGAAGTAAAAGCGCAAAGGCGAGGTGAAACGGCAGGTGAATGAGCAAAACCGAAGTAAAAAATAAAAATAAAAGTAATTTCTCTTCCCTTTTGCCAATTCACTTGTCATTTCACTTCGTCTTTGCGCTTTTACTTCGCCTTTGCGATTTCACTTCTCACTTCACCAGCTATTCCAGTGCCAGCATTGAACTTTGTCGATTTGTGTCAAAACTAGTGATGGAAAAGCGCCATGGCGCTGGCGCCTGGCGCTGGCGCCTGGCGCTAGCGCCAAAGCAAAAGCGCCATGGCGCCATTGGCGCTTGGCGCTGGGATCTGAGAAAGCGCCATGGCGCTTTTGGCACTTGGCGCCATTTTCTGGTGGCGCTATTGGCGCCTGGCGCTGGCATTTTAAATGGCGCCAAAAAAGCGCCAAGCATTATCATAAAAATTGTTATAATACAGTGAAAATCCACAATCCAGTCGATGAATTTTGAGAATAACTGAAATGGCTATTTTTCACTGTTTTTTTCACTTGACACATATTCATGTGATTTTCAGATATGAGTGAAGTGAAAAAAGTTCACTAATGTCATTGCACGACTTTTTTTCACTTTACTCATATCTGAAAATCACTTGAAAAAGTGTCAAGTTAAAAAAACGGGCAAATGTGCGTAACGGGCAGATGTGCGTATCAGGCCTGCCCCATTAAGGGGACATCAATATTTATTACATATTGATTAGGTGATATTTGGGGACAAGTGTAGGTATAATACCATATTTCCTCTACTTGTCCCTCCCTTGAATTACCCCCCCCCGCGACCTGTACAGCATAGCGAGATTGCTATGTACAGCAAAATAAAAATACCATAAATTCTTAAATAAGTCCTCTCCCTAGAATAACTCCAACTGTTGGCCAAATGAGAGTGAAAAAGATGCCCCGTAAATAACTGCGCTTTTTAGCTGTGTGAGAAACAAACAACTCCCTATTGAAAGCCCCCCCAGTTACAATGTTTGGCTGAAAAATATATCCCTGGTGATTTTATACGATGTAAACATTGTAAATATTGGTTGATTGAACTTCAATGGCAGAAGTTACTACTACTACTACTACGAGTTGCTACTACGACGTCAGCGATGCTTCACAGTTATCAATCCAGTATTCTACAAACTAATTGCAGAAATGTTTTTGGTGCTGGCGCTTTTGGCGCTGGCGCTATTGGCGCTTGGCGCCATTACCCTCTGGCGCCATTGGCGTTTGGCGCTGAGGTTCAGAAAAGCGCCATGGCGCCTTTGGCGCTTGGCGCTATTTTGCTCTGGCGCCATTGGCGCTTGGCGCTGGGGTCAGAAAAGCGCCATGGCGCTTTTGGCGCTTGGCGCTAAAAGCTTGGCGCATTTTCCATCACTAGTCAACACTTTGAATGTGCAATCTTTGTCAACAGCAGGGTTGGTTTTAGTAAAATTCTTTTTACTAAAATTGTATTTTATTTTTATTAAAATTGTATTTTATTTTTATTTTATTCTTCAATTTTCCATTTTATTTTTATTTTATTCTTCAATTTTTCATTTTATTTTTATTTTATTTTTATATTTTATTATGGTTTGTGACCAGGATTGATTTAAGTAAAATTCTTTTACTAAAATTGTATTTTATTTTTATTAATATTGTATTTTATTTTTATTTTCTTCTTCAATTTTACATTTTATTTTAGTTTTATTCTTAACTTTTCTATTTTATTTTTATTTTTTTCTGAGATTTTGCCAACCCTGGTCAACAGCAGCTCATCCAACTAACTTCATCTTTCTCTCGCAGCCCGATTCCATGTGCTTTCGTTCGGTGTATGTCGAGCCTATGCGGAGTGGAGTAGCGCCATTTGCACACGGCGCACGCGTACCGCAGGTTGTCCTTGTGACGCGCAGCGTGCTGCACCGGGGGCAGTCCCGCACCCTGTAAAATGCCCTGTAAATGTCAAATGAAATGCAAAGTGCCTAATGTGATGTAAAATGTCCTAGAAAATGGAAAATGTATCCTGTTTGTCATTTTCTAGAGTAATTTACCGAACTTTAGACACTTTGCGTGACATTTGACATTATGCAGGGCATTTTACAGAGTCTGGGATTAGCACCAGGCCGCCGCGCGTGGGAAACCTGGCGCTGCACTGCTCGCACTGGAATGGCTTCTCGCCCGTGTGCACGCGCACGTGAATTCCCAGATGGGCGTCGGCGGCAAAGCACTTGCCGCACCACTGGCACTGGTAACGCTGCAGATGATGCATTGTGCATATCCCAATATGTGTCCCAATATGTGTGCATTTCATGAATTTTACATCTGCGACCCGGAATTTTTGGAACTAAATCCCGATATCCGGACCGAAAATTTCGAAACTACCAACCCGAACTTTGCTTTTTTTGTAGGCTTTCACTCCATGTGCATCGTTTCTGTGTTTGACCAGTGCCGGTTCAGTGCAGAAACGCCACTCGCAAATGGTGCAAACGTGCGGCAGGCGGCTGTCGTGTCTCGCCGCGTGCCGCACTACCTGGCGCTGGGTCAATCTCGCACACGGGAAATCGTCTGTCGAATGACAAACTCAGACAAAGTCTCAAATTGCTAGAAAGTGACATCTAGTGATGGAAAAAGGCACCGGGAAATATGGCACCGCACCGCACCGGCACCTCTGCCATTCCTCAGAAAGGGCACCTGGCACCATGGGCACCGGTGAAAAAATGGCACTGCACGGCACCGGCACCGTTGCCATTTTCAAAAAAATAGCACCGGCACTTTGGGGCACCGGCCGGCTGCCGGTGCTAGCACCGAAAGGCACCACACCGGGCTGGAGGTTCCGAAGTATTTATCGGGTATTTTGAGGCGCGGCACTTTCAGAAGTGCATATTTCCATGAATTGCATGTGCTGGTGCCCTTCGGTGCACCGGTGCGCCGGTGCCTTTTCATCACTAGACATGACGCTAGGTAAGTGTCAACGAAAACCACATGCGGAAATCGAATTGAGGCCTCTACTTCTAAAAGTCGACAAGTCCACAAAATGGTATTTTGAGTAAATCGCATTTCAAGTTTCCGATCCAATTCCAGGCCCATGGTGCGTGTCGAATTTGGCTCTCTATATGTTTACAATAAAGTGTCAAATTTTCAGCCCCTGCTCTCAACCTACCGTATTTCCTCGAAATACCCCCGGGGGGTTTATTTTTTCAGAGTGAGAATTTTGAGGGGGGGTTAAACGAGGGGGGGGGGGGTATTTCGAGGGGGGGGGGGGGTTATTATTTCGCCAGAAATTTTTTGAAATCCCAGTACTAAAATGTCGTCTGAAACGTACGCAGACGTCGAAAAATGCAACAAAAATCGCCTTTTATAAGGACTCTAAAGACATTTATAAGTGTGTAGATGTACAAACACTGTTCTCACATAACAGAGTCATCGTTTTTAACGTGTGTTCTGCATTGCCGGGATGACAAACCGCAGCCTTTGTCATTTACGTTCTCTATACACTAAATTTGGGGGGGGGGTATTTCGAGGGGGGGGGGTTTATAAGTTCATAGTGTCCATTTTGAGGGGGGGTATTTCGAGGGGGGGGGGGGGTATTTCGAGGGGGGGGTATTTCGAGGAAATACGGTATATGTGAAAAATTGGGTGTCATAAATTTCCATTCGGTCAGAGAAAAACTGTTTTTGGGAGGGAAATGGACTTGTCGACTTGTGACGCTGCCTTATGGGCAATTTATGGACTTGTCGACTTTTTGAATTAGCTGTCCATGTTGGACTTATCACATTTCTTGCTATTTTTTCCCATAAAAAACGAAGGCGAAGGGTGGACTTCTCGACTTTTCGCCCGAAACTAAGTGGACTTGTCGACTTCTTGCCCGAAATTTTTGCATTTTTCCTCAAAATGTCAAATTTGGCACTTTGCCATATGGGCATGTGAGGTCAAAAAATTTATGAAGATGATAAAAAATGTGCGGAAGTAGCCCAGATGACGTTTTTGGGCCTAACTCGAAATTTTCATATTTTGGACTTGTCGACTTTTAGAAGTAGACGCCTCAAATGCATCATCGAACACTGCAAAGTGCACAACATGGGAATAGGCTAGAGTCTAAGATGTTATGTAGGCCTAAACAGCCATTTTAGACATTACGTGTCACTTGGCAAGAATAGTTTCAAACTTTGCGTGAAATTTGTCACTTGACAGAGCACTTGCCAGTCCGTGCGCGTGATTGGCCCCTCGCTCTGCGTGGAGTACTTCGTGCCGCAGGTGTCGCACGCGAACGGCTTCTCTCCCGTGTGCACGCGCAGGTGGTCCCTCAATATAGATAAATTACCGCAGCACTTGTTGCACCACTTGCACTTCAAACGCTGCAAACAGAATGCGAAGCAGTGGTTATGGTTATTTACTTTTACTCAAAAAGGACGCATTTCTCGAGTACTGAGTAAATACTTTGAAAAAAGTATCTGTACTTGCTTTAACACTTAGTTTTTGAGGGTACTCTAATACAGTATAGTAATCAATACGACTA
>CAXIWS010000171.1:0-32318 GCA_964036195.1 Sphaerolaimus hirsutus
CAATGTGCAGTCTACTCCATAGCTGCTAACCATTTGAGACAGAGCAATAGCAGTCTGATCTCAAAAGCATACAAGCAGCCATGCAAACCTCAATGGTGCACAATTAAGTTTGCCATGGCAGCGATGGTGAAATAGAAGGATCATTTGTGATGCATGTGAAATGTGTTTTAAATGTTGCAAAGCGACAATTGATCAAAGTGAACTGAAATACCTTTATGTCAACTGCAGAAGTGGTTGAGAAATGAGTCAAATCAATGGGAATATGTGAAAGGCTCAGAAGACTGCGTTTAAATGATAAAATGTTTCTGCATTTTATAGTCGTGTGCAGTGGTCATGCATTGCACTGATGCCTAATTTGCCCACATCAGATTATGTACGGAATCATGCTGAATCATAATGTAACGTGATGCATGTTGAACAGTAGTCTTAGCATTATAGAACTTTTGATTCATATATTTTTTAAATGAAAAGAAGGTGTAAATGCAAAACGATGAAACTGACAATCATGATCATAGATTCGCTGTGATTTGCAAACATAACATAACACAAATGAGAAGCATACAACAGAACACAATGGTGGAAATGATCTAAAAGTGTATAGGTAGTTTAGCAATGAAATAAAAGAAAGAAGAATTCAATTATTTTGCATAATTTGCCAAAACAAACTGCAATGCCAGTAAACCACTGCATCCCAATCACTGCTCAATTGACAATGAAAAATGTGAAAACGTTTGGGACAATGAATCAAATGAAATATAATAAGAAAACTTTGAAGTGAACATTGAAGTTTGTAAAGACAAAAGTGTATAAAAGAACAGAATGAATGACAATGACTGCAAAGCAAGAATAACAACTTAAGAGCACACATATAAATGAATGAATAGTCAAAAGAGAGTGTTGCTCAACTTGTCCAGTTTTTTGTGTAGTTATCAGTCGAATGGAAACATTGACTAATATCTGAATCTGAATGAAATAGAAAATGGCAGTTGTGCACACAAACTGATAATTGCAATTTTTGTGTATATTACAGAACAATTTCAGATGTTCTGGAGAAACAGGAGAATGATAATTATGATTATGAACATCCGAGGTAATCATATGCACTCTTTGCTTGCATAAGTGAAAAACTACTCAGATGTTATCTTAATTTAATTATAAGTATCAATTACCAAAATAATGGAAGTACAGTGGCATGAAAATTAATCCACTCTTCACCCAGTTCAGCAATTTGCTATGAAGTTATCAGATGTAGATGATATGTGTGATAATGACATGAGAATCATCAATGAAATAATTATATTATATTTCAATGTAGTGATGAAACAGTTGTTGTTGACACATGTGAAGTGTTTTTAGATAACTGAAGCAGTTACTGGTACGTTATGGTAATTATAATGTTAAAATTTTTATTTATTTAAAAATATTCAAGATGTAGCAAACATTGCATCTCACAAAACTTGACAGTGAAGCATTTTTTCGTGGTAAATTATGGTACATGGTATTGTAACATATGTCATATTTTTGCTTTTCAAAAAAATACTATGCGTTTAACAAACGTAGCATCTCACATAAGTTGACAGTAATATTGAATACAATATGCCTTGCCAAATGCACTTTGACTGTACATTAATGCAGTGGCGTGGTCTCACTGTTATTAATCATATGTTGTAGTAACGTGAAAGTCAGTGGTAATGTCATATGTAAAAGTTTACTCAAATTACAACTGACCCACTGTATCCATTTTTTTATTGTTTTCCTTATCGTTGTCCTGTCACACTGCCTACCATAACGCACAATGAAAAGGTAAGGCCATGTTTGCATGCTAATCATATAATGTAGTTATTGAAAATGCATTTATCTTGGGTAATATGTAACATTGTCACACATATCATTCACAAATGTTTAGTGCATGAGGTATTGCTGCAGTGTTAAACATGGGTGTCCATCTACTTTGCAGAAATCTGCCGTTGTCTTACTCAAATTTATATGTAGCAGAAACAGCAAAAAATAGTGCCACTGTTTCACTGTTAGAACACAAATACAAAGCAAAATGAAAGAAAATAAAATTAAAATCATTGCAGCCAATTCCGCTGTATAACTACTAGCATTTTCTGTGACCAGTGACCAAAGACTGGCATGGAAGTTAACAGCTGAGCAGTACTGGGGCACTGAAAAAGTCGAAGTTTTTTTTCTTGCAATGGATGGCCATGATGTAGACATATGTTTGTATCTGATTATCTCACTAATTGTTTCGAAAACAGGTGCTGACAGATGATGGGTGCCACAAGCGACCTATAAACTAATTATTTTGACTGTTTCAGAATTTTGCCAGTCCCCAATATATACCGTATTTCCTCGAAATACCCCCCCCCCCAAATTTAGTGTATAGAGAACGTAAATGACAAAGGCTGTGGTTTGTCATCCCGACAATGCAGAATACACGTTAAAAACGATGACTCTGTTATGTGAGAACAGTGTTTGTACGTCTACACACTTATAAATGTCTTTAGAGTCTTATAAATGGCGATTTTTGTTGCATTTTTCGACGTCTGCGTACGTTTCAGACTACATTTTAGTACTGGGATTTCAAAAAATTTCTGGCGAAATAATAAACCCCCCCCTCGAAATACCCCCCCCCCTCGTTTAACCCCCCCTCAAAATTCTCACTCTGAAACAATAAACCCCCCGGGGGTATTTCGAGGAAATACGGTATATACATATATTCATATTACCTCAAATTAACCCCCCCCTACTTGAATTAACCCCCACTCCTGCAAAAATTGGACCCCCCCTCACAATACCCCCTAAAATTGAATGTGGAGAGATCCAGACATGTTAAAATTCAATGAAAGCCTGGCGCAGTCCCACACCGTGTTAAAAAAGCGCTTTTATTACTGAACTTTGCATGTCAATTGACACTTTGCATTTGCCATGACAGTTGACAGTTTGCATGACACTTTACATGACATTTGACACTTTACTTTACACTTTACAGTGTCTGGGACTGCCCCCTGGAACTTTTTTTAGTGAACAATTGAAGCTAGAATGTGGAATTGGCACCACAACCATGCAAAAAAAAGTTCAAATAAGCCCCAGCATAATTCACACCCACCTCCATATACACATTCTGTTCCCCAAATGCCAGCACCTGATCCACCATCTGTTGGAACTCAGCCAACTTGTTCAACTGTCTGTACCTGTCCAAACAGGCATTGAATGGCTTCATCCTGTCTTTTGCCATCGCCACGTGTAATCAGGCCACCTGCGGTAAATTCAGAGTGGATAGGTGAATAAATGATAGGTGAAGCAGTGTGTAAAGTGACATGAAATCCTAAATTAACTTTCTACTTCATTTACCACTAAAGTAAACAGAAGCACACATTTACCACTAAAGTAAACCTGGAATGTTTTAAGTGATAGACACGTCATACACTAGTTGACAACGATAACAAATGTAAACTGGTTCTGATCCCAATTAAAAGCTTGCTGGCGAGGAACAGTGTGCATTGGTGACATTCTTCATGCCAACCCTGCGAATTGCACATACCACAACCTCTTTTCAACAGTACACTTTCATTTGCAACATGATTTAACTCTTAATTTTGCATTCAACATACATCGGCTCGTCAGCAAGCTTAAAATTGGTTATGGCACCAGTTCCCAGTTGGTATAGTTGTCAACTGATGTATGAAGTGCGTAAGATGCAGTACACTTCAGGTCACTCGTGTACTCGCAAACTTGTCACCTGGTCTGTGAAGCACAACAGGAGGCTCATGCACCGCAGTGGCCGGCCTGCTATGGAGAACTCCAACTGACTCGCACAGGTGACCTCATGCGCTGGAAAAAACTGTGCTTGGAAACCCAGCCTGCGTGGGGGAGGCACGTTGGGATTTGAAGGCATTGGGGCGGCACGTTTGCAATGGATGCCCATGATGTAGACATATATTTGTATCTGATTATCTCACTAATTGTTTTGAGAACAGGTGCTGACAGCTGATAGGTGCCACCTATAAACTGATATTTTTGACTGTTTCAGAATCTTGCCAGTCCCCAATATATATATATATATATATATATATATATATGTACCATAAATCGTCTAATAAGTCCCCGTGGGAGTTATTTTTTCGTCAGAATATTTTGAGGGGGGAGTTAATCGAGGGGGGGAGTTATTCAAGGGGGGGAGTTGTTTTTTCCTCAGAATATTCAGTACATAAGTACGTACATCGCTGCTCTAACTAAAGCATTCTTTTGTGTTTATGTTGCATACGCAGCACTCCCTTTGCTTTTGATGAATCAGACCATTGCTTTTTTGGTCTGTATGGCTTCATCAAAATGTTTTTTATGTGACACGACTTAGTTGCATCGAACATAGGATGGTGTTATTCGAGGGGGGGAGTTATTTTTTCCTCAACCTCGCAACAGGGTGGAGTTATTCGAGGGGGGGGAGTTATTCGAGGGGGAGGACTTATTCGTGGATTTACGGTGTATATATATATATATATATATATATTTATATATATATATATATATACAGTATTACGTCAAATTACCCCCCTCAAAATACACCGTAAAAGTTGGCCCTTATGGGGCCTCTTACCAACTAATTATTTTGACTTTTCAGAAATTATGCCATTCCCCTATATATATATATCTGAAGTGGGTGTAAGAATCACCCATTCAGTAAAATGGTGTGTTTTTAAATACTTTTCATTATATTTTTTTAAATTTCACCCACTTTCGCTTTTAAAAGCACTACTTCATGATCCTTATTGTTTATATATTGAGTCCAAATGGAAATTAAGGAAAGCACCTAATTGTACTCACAATCATTTGAAGGCATTGTCAACTGATGCACAACACAGATGTTATGTATGTGTCAACATTCTCTGCATTACAAAAAAGAAACATTTAAAAAATGTCAAACACTTTAAAATTAGCATCTGCAAAAATTAGCAATGTTCTTGCAAATAACCTGATTGTGTAGGAGCTATACAAAGTGGGCAGTGTATTGCAATTGTTTGCAGTTGGCAATTCCATGCAGGCAGCAGTGGTGAATTATGTACACAAAGTTCTGTCAGTATTCCCTGCATTTGAAAACAAGAAATTATTTATAATTGATGTCAAATGCTTCATGAAACATCTGTAAAAAGTATTTCATTCTGATCTAACTTGATGCAGCACAGCTGTACAAAGCTGAATCATAATCATTGGCAGTTTGCAGTCACAAGCAGGCAGCAGTGGTGAGTGGTACACTGAGATTTTGGCACCTGTATTGTGAGTGTGCTCACACATACATGGAGTATTATTGTAAAATAAATTATAACTTATTTCAACCAACTTCTTGTCATGATGTGGCACAGATCCAGTATGAACAGTTGAAATATTTGTTCAATCCATGTCCATTTTCAATGTTTTGGTGACAGTGATCAGTCTGCGAAATGAATATGTATGTAAATATTTTAATCAGTACACACACGTATATACCATAAATGCTCAAATAAGTCCCCCCGTCATAACCCCCCCTCGAATAACTCCCCCCTGTAAGCTGACTGAGGAAAAATAACACCCTCATCAAATAACTCCCCCCTTTATTTACAGGTTGGAAAGAAGTGGATGTAAAAAATTGTATGTATGTATATTCTCATTAAAAGTATGCATTATTTTGCAGTTGATGCACAGTACCATTTATTTCATTGCATGAATTATGGGATTTCCATTCTGTCTCAAACATTAATGCAACTAACTTGACCCCTTTTGGATGATATATTGATCATGCTCTTCACTGAATATTCTGACAAAAATTTCTCCCCCTTGGATAAGTCCCCTCTCTCATAAAATTCTGAGATTAAAATTTCTCCTTGTGGACTTATTCAAGGATTTACTGTAAATAAATATGTAGAAATTGTCTGTACTAACATCAATGTGGTGTGGCTATTGCTGGTTCTGCAGATGCATATAGTTTTTTTGAATCTGTGCAGGGTAAAATTTCTATTGGTGCTTGTATTTTACATTTTAAAGTCAGTCAAATTGTTACTACTCACCAAAGTAAGTTCTGCCATACAGCTAATTATCTACTCTCTCAAATAATATTGTCTTGATTCCGTGCAACTCCTGTGGAAGGTGTGGCCACTGCACTGGTTCATCCTCATCTGATAATTCAAGCCAACTTGATTTGTGCCATATGTATGTTGTATAATGTCCAGTTCCAACTGTGTTGCCATATATGAACTTTATGGCACCAATAACTCTGTATTGCTTGCCAAATATGTTATGGTCTCTGTTTTCAAATCTTTGTGCACCATCCACAATTTGTATGTTACGGTATTGTTGCTGCAGTGGTAGGGCAAACAAGATGTACTTCGGGGTACACGGCTGAACTGGAGTGTACACAAAGCGATGGCAGCGTTCCTGCCCACTGCATGTATCACTATTACAGAAAACTGTTGTTGTAGTGTCTGGGTTGATTGTGGTTTGCAATAACTGGTCAAATGTCAATCTGTCACAACCAATAGGGACATTTGCAACATATACAAACTTCCAATCCCTCTCAAGAGTTGATTCCTTTTGACAGAATGTGCAGATTCTCCTCTGATCGATGGCAATACCGATGAGCTCACGCAACATCAATGTTGCCTGGGGTGGTTGCTCTCTCTCCCACACTCCAAAAATATGCTCAATAAATTCTGTTGAGTCAGCCTGTTTCCCACCCCTGGAGTTGTTATTGACATGCCTTTTCTGCAGAAGATTTCCACCTTCAAATGTTTCGACCCATGTTACCTGTTTTGGTTGAAATTCTGCATTTCCGAATGGTGGGGAAGATAAGTATCTCCTGAGACTGTAACTATCCAATTTTGGAACCACACTCAATGAAGCCTGATCCAAAATGAAGTTGGCAAGTTCACCAGCTACCCCACTCTGATCAAAGTTTAAGAGGCAGTGCCACACTGCGTCCATCTGCCTGAGGAGCTGAATTGATGAATTGGCGAAACAAGCATTCTCTCCTTGATTGTAAAGTTTTACAACTGGTAAGCCTTCAAATGAACTTTTCCCCTTGTGTGCGCTTCTTCTGCCTTGCACGACAACAATTTTTCTCTGTTTGACCTTTGTTGAAGTCTCAAGTGATGCATGTTTATCTGTTATGTAGCTTCTTTTCTGTGGTGTGACTCCATCATCTGCTTCTCTTAATTGGCGCTTTAGTGGATGCTTTTTTGGATGAATCACAGGTGTAGGAACATCAGTAGCAACCACTACTGTGTGCATAGGTGCCTTAATACTGACAGGTGTATCAGTGAAAGTGTTTTGTGCACCACAATTCACTGCTGGCAATTGCCCTAATGCTGCCTGGTATTGCAATCTCAATCTGTTGTATTCATTCCATGCTGACTTGCTTGCAATAATCTTTGTGGGATCAAATTTGGTCAAGTGGATTTGTTCCAACTTTCGTGCCCTTGACAAAGCCACATAAACCATACCTTCAGCAAAAGCGCCTGGTCCAATATCCATAAGAACACTGTCTAGTGACAAGCCTTGTGACTTGTGTATGGTTATTGCAAATGCCAATATCAATGGGAATTGTTGTCTGAGAACTTTAACTGTTGGGCTGCACAAAAATTCAACTGAGTGCCTGTGCACCTCAGTAATGCTGTTGCAATGGTCAAATTTCACAATGATGCAATCCACAATTCCATCATCTCCAATCCTGATATCATTCACTGTGCCTAGTGCCCCATTTACTAGTCCCTCTGCTACTCCCAAGTTTCGCCGCAGCATCACTCTCGCACTTTTACCAATCAATAGTGATGTCTCCAATCCAGCTGTATCTGACACATTTCTCTGGTTCTTTTTGTCTTTATCACTTTTGCTAACTGGAATCTTGAATGGCTTTGGTGGTGCAGTTTTCATTATGCGCATGTCCACTGCTGGTATGCGCATCAACTCAATTCCCATATTCTGTGCCACAGCCATATTGAAAGATGATGTATCATCATTTGTTGGTATTAGGCATATCACCTTTGAATTGTTCTTGAAAATATGGCTATAATAGCTGCTGTCTGATGTACCTGGCTGCAACCCTCTTATCAAACGGCCTTTTAGGAGTTTGATGTCTTCAGTTGTTGGTGAAGCAATCCTGATTCTTGAAAGGAGATCACCAAATTTTGTATCCCCACTTTGCCTCATGTTTTGTGTCAATTCAGTGTAATCAAATTGCTCCCATAACCCAATGGAGCCGCATGCTCCAAATGCTTTTGATACAATATCTGATTGTATCTTTTTGAATACAAAAATGTTACTACCCATTCTGTAACCCTTAGTTACAGGCTGCAACTGAAGTAAATCTCCAAATACTACCAGTGAAACACCACCAAATGTGCATCTTTTTTGAGCATACTGTTCACTGTCAGTCACATTTACTTCCGGTTGAAAAACCTCATTGAGGCGGGCATTGATCTGTGCAAATGTGACATTACTCACCATAGAAATCTCATCAATAATAATCAATTTCAGGCTGTTTCTCATTGATTTGCTCATTTCTTTCAAAGCCAACCCTGTCACATTTCTATATTGCATTTCCCCAATCTTTTGAACTGGCAACTTGAAAAATTTGTGTATTGTTTGCCCTTCAATATTGAATGCAGCTATCCCGGTTGGTGCAAGCACTGCAACAATCCACCCCTTCTCTTTCAGTTCATCGAATTCAAGTCGCACTGCATCTGTCAACACTTTGATCAAAAATGATTTGCCACAGCCACCAACTCCAGACACAAATGAGCGCACAATATCCCCCGTCCTGATACTTGCAATTGTTGTGTCAAAAATTTTTCTCTGTTCCTTGTTTAAACTCTCTATATTTTTATTGTGTTGTTCTGCATCAATATTGAACTCAAAGTCATTGATATTCTCATCAAATTGTGCACCAACATTTTGAGCAAAATTCTCTACCTCTTCTTCAACTCCAAGCTGTGCCTCTTTACGAGCTTCCCTGACCCAATTTGCAACTTTTTCTTCCTCCTGTGCCAGTTGTTCCTTCTTCTTAGCATCTAATGCCAAGGCTACACATTCTTTAGCTTTGTCTTGGAATGAAGTTATGAAGTTTGGGTATCCATGAGAAAGTTCATCATAATCTCTGTATGGTATGTGCATTTGCAACAACTTTGCACAGTATTCATCCCTTTGTTCTGCAGTTGCACTGGCTTTCAGGCGTGGGGTGCTTGCAACTATTGGCTTGTTTCTCTTTACAAACCAACCCTCCTTCGTGTTTATCAAACGATATGCTTTGTCCAACCTTTGTATTTCTATTGGAATTTTTCCAGGTACAACTTCATTCTGCTCAATTTCAATGTCTTCTTGATCATCATCTCCTGCTCTGTTACCTGTGTCCTCTGAATCTGGGTGTTTATCCTGTGCTCGTTTTGGCTGAATGTATGCTTTGCGGTACTCAAACCATGTAAAACATTCATACAAACTCAATTGTTCCAATGCTGAGGGTCTGTTAGGGTAATAATCTGCAATATAGTTTGGTTTTGCAAACACTGTAGCTGCCATTGCATTTTCCAATGAAGGGTTTTGTTTTAGCTTTTCTTCAACCTCTTTCTTTGTGTACATTACTCTGTGTTGTTTTTCTGGTTTCCCTACTGCTAAATATTTGACTGTGTCTGAGCAGCTATAATACCCTCCAGGCAACAATCTCATAGCAGCTTCTGGGGCACCCATCTGCCGCTGTTTGAATGCGACTTGGTTGATAGCTGTTTTCAATGCAGATGACACGGACCTTCCAGCAGTCATCAAACTATCAAATACATTGGCCATATCCTGTGCTTCACTTTTTTCACTCTTTGATGCATATTTGGCTACATACATTGCCACTGCATAATGACAGTCAGCAACATACTGCACATCCATGTTTCCTTTCCATGCAAGCAAGCAAGCTGCATTGTAGTCATTTACATATGTCTCATGTTCTGTGCGTGCCAAAGTGTACAACTTTTCCCTTCTGGTGCCCTTATGTTTTGATGTTACAGTGTCTTTAACAGACTTAGACAATGCCGTAAGCTGAGAAATGCGCCTGGGAAAGCCATACCGACACTGCTCTATGACTGTTTTTCCTCTCCTTCTTTTGAACTTGCATGACCCAGCAATGCACTTGTGTGTCTGATATTTCGTTACCAAATCATACAACACTGGATCGTCAAGTCGATTGGGCAAGGTGCAATCAATGCACTTGTCAATGAAGTTGATCACCTGTTGGTCACTTTGTTTACCATATACTGGTGCATCTTTTATCCAGAGCAGACAGTGCATATGTGAAGCACCCCTCATTTGAAACTCAAGCCTATCAAAAAAGTGTTCCACTTGCCCAAATGGGCCATCTGGCTTCAACACCAACTCCTTCATAAATGCATTAAATCGTATCCGGTATGCAATAGCTATTGCAACAGGGTCTGATGCCATCAATGATGATGTCTCAACCATATTTGCATCAGGTAAGTTGTTGAGCTGCTCAAGAAACTGTCTCATGTCCAGCCAATCATATTCATTGGAGCTGACTGTTAAGAATAAGTGTGGTGGGCCAAATTTTTCAATCATTGCAAACACATTCCCACGTATTTTGTTCCAAAATTCTCCAGTACCCCTTATGGCAGCCAGGCATGTTTTTAAGTTTGCTTCAACATCACTTTGATTGTTATTCACTGCACCAAGGAAGTCTTTTGCAGTCATTTGAGCAGCTGCCCCTCGGATCCTGGTTGCACAATAAATACCACTATTTGCAGCACGCTGGTCCAATGCATGCACCATAGCGAACAACCAGTCCACTCTCCTCCTAAACCTTCCATCAGCATTGCGCAATCTATGGCGGACAAACTGGAATGGTCTGATTGGTACAGGCCTCTCTGCATACATGCCACCACGCCCATATGGGAATAATTCTGGGAAGGAATCAACATCTATCCTTTTATCCCTATCCATGTATAATGGATTAGCTTGATATTTCTGCATTTGGTAAACCTCACTGGTATCCTTGTTTGGAGCATTGTAATCAATGTTACGCACACTGTACTGGTCATAGTTGAGGTCTGATATGTTTATATTCTTCAAAATGCCCAATTTTTTGGATGTGGTGTCCTGGTCAGGCAAGCCTATCTGAGTCAGTGCATTTGCCACTTCATCGGGTACTTTGATATTCTCAAAGGCAGGGTGGTTCTCTTTAAAAAAATTCAATGCATCACGTATATGATTCAGGTTCACAGTTTGCCGCCACACTGTTCCCCAATTTGTTGGAACTGAATCAACAACAATAGTAAGATCTTTTGGTGAGGGCAATGTGCGCACTGTTTCTTCTACTGTTGCCTGCACTGGCATAGGCAAATGGATTGCCATCCCTTTAGCTGCTTTTGTTAGGTGGTGTGCTGGTATCTTTGTGTTGTAGCCACGCAATCTGATGATAGTCTGAAATGTTCTGACAGGTTTGACCAAAAACTGCTCAAAAGGCCACTTGAGTTGGGCCACTTCTGGTGGTACTGGATCTATCTGCATCCCATTCTCATCACTATATTCTGGTAACAATCCTTTTTTCAACTTTTGGTGGCAAGATTTCTTACACATTTTCACTGGCAAGCCCAATCCCATTATTCGCTGCTTTAAATCATACAGAGGCCCATCACCTATGTCCACCAATGTTGGGTATGCTTTCTGAATGTTTGACACCAGAATGAGTTGTTTTGCAGAAAAAAGTCTGTTGCAGCATGCACATTTGTGGATAACAAAATCAAATATCGCTTTCTCAAAGTTTTGTATATAAAGCATATACTTGTCCTTTTTCTCCTTTGACAATTTTCCCAGCTTTGGTACTCGACTGATGAAAATCTCCTCCCTCACATTCTTCGGCAAGCTTTGCAATGAAGTTGTGCTACTGTTATACCACTGCAATGAGTTCCAATTTCCTCCCATTAATGCCTTTGCCAAAAATTTGATCCATGACGCAAGCTGTCGGATGGTGTAAAACTTGCGCAAAATGGTGCGTAAGTTGGTATAATGAACACTAGTTGACCTAAGCAGTTTCAGCATATCCTGGCACTGATCTCCTAATGGGCATCCAGGATATATGCCTTCTTGCCACATTTTACAGCATGACTGGCAATAGTCCATATTCATCACAACTTCTATGGCTTTTTCTATGTCATTCCCACCTCCAAACATTGCCAGAAAGTCATACAATGTAGTAGTCCAATTTTGTGTGATTTGACATTGGTCATTGCAACTTTGAATTGCTTGCGCCTCTTCTGCTTCATTGTCTATCTCCACATCATTTTCAAGTCCATCCTTGTCTGTGGTCCACTTTGTGGGAACTACTGCAACAGCGTGGCACTGTTTCCCACCGAGTTCCTGCAATAAGATTTCCTCCATATGCAGTGGCTTGGGATGCTTCCCTTGGCACCTCAGTTTTGCTTCTGCTTTCTTTCTGTAGTCTAACACTTGCTTTAGACATACCAGCAGTTGCTCTCGGACATGATTTTTCAAAGCAAAAGTTTTCATCAACTCCCTATCCACAATGCTTTGTGCAGTTCCCTCTGTCTGAGTTGTGTTTCTGTGAACTGTTTTTTGTATGAATGATTTTGTGAATTTCGACAGAATCAGTCGTCTCCAGGCATTAAACCGCTCTTTGGCACTGGACGACTGATTTATCCTTGTGAGGTGCAAGATGTTTTGTTTGATTGCATTTTCTTTCTGTTTGATTTTTCGGGCAAACGACTTTTCCAGCTTTACATCTTCTGCTTGTGACCAGTACTTCTTGAAACTGTAATCCTTCTCTGCTGTGGATTGAGCTGTGTAACACATTTTCCGCCGTTCCTTTATTGGTGTGGGGTTAGCCATATATTGTGATTTGCTCCTTTTCTTATCTGGTGTAGGTTGAACACTGTATCGTAACTTTCTCTGTTCCTTTTCTGGTGTGGGATGGGTGGAATATCGCAACTTTCTCTGTTCCTTTTCTGGTGTGGGATGGGTGGAATAGCGCAACTTTCTCTGTTCCTTTTCTGGTGTGGGATGGGTGGAATACCGCAACTTTCTCTGTTCCTTTTCTGGTGTGGGATGAGTGGAATACCGCAACTTTCTCTGTTCCTTTTCTAGTGTGGAATGGGTCAAATACCTCAACTTTCTCTTTTCCTTCTCTGGTGTGGGATGAGTGGAATACCGGAACCTCCGTTTCAACTTCACTGAATCACTTAGTCCAGCTTTGTACACAGCTCTCCTTCCTGCTGCCCTTGTTGCTGAGTTCTTTCGCAGCCAGTCAGTTTTTTGAGTAGCTGTCATCAACTCTTGTTGCACAAAAGAAAGGACATTTTTTTGATGTATTGATAATTGCTCAATGGTGCCAATTTGCCAATGTTCCCAAACTGTATGGAATGTTTCAAATGCCAGTTTTTCTGTTGCAGCCCACTTGAAACGACGGAATCGGGACCTCAGTTTGGGCATTAACCAGATGAACACCTCCTCTTCATCAAGGTTTCTGTGACTTTCATCTGCAACTCCATCCTGTTGCAACACACTGTCAACATAGCAATCATGGTCAGAAAGCGCACACATGACCACGCCTTTCTCTGGTGCAGCAGGGGCAATGCATGATGTTCCTGTGCAATAAAGCTGTTCATGTACTTAGTCCAGCTGAAAATCCCTGGGCAGTGCTTGCCATTCTCGCTAGGGGTAAGCTACGGTCATAAAATTTTGACAGGTTAAGATAGCAGGTGTTTTGAGTTTCACCTAAAATTTTATGACTCTAGCTCCACCCACTGCAGAACTCTGGGGGTTACAATTTTGTTTATTTTGTACTGATGTACACATGGTGCTGTAGCTCAATGCTGCATTAAATTGTAATTGTGAAACTTTGGCTAGTGTAAGCCAGCAGTGTTGGCAATGTGCTAATAGCAATTCAACACTTTCATCAACACCATTGCTATTAAGGTAAAAATAATATGCAGATCAGGGCGATGTGCAAGAAACATGAGACCTGTGTTGGATGTCTTTGGTGATCATCTGAGATCATGTTCTTTTGCAGTGGTTTTAATATGCTGGTGCTAGAGCTAATGCCATTCTGATGAACCAGTTTTTTTATAAGATCATGTAGGAAGTGGTAGTCAGGGGGCAGAGGTGCATAGACTCCAAGGGGGGGGGGGGCTGTTTTAAGAAGGAGAGGCAGAATGGTGATTTTGAATGTGAGAGTAGTGACAGTAATGACGTTATGGCCTAGGCTTATGATATCGTAGCTTATGTTGTTTAGTGCTGGCACATTGCCAACACGCTGGCTTACAGTAGCCAAAGTTTCCTGATCAGAGCTTAAAGCAGCATTGAGCTGCAGCACCATGTACAAAATGAGTGAAATTGTAACCCCACAGTTCCCAAATGGGTTGAGCTAGATGGGTAATTTTTTTGGTGAAAACTCAAAACACCTGATATCTTAACCTGTCAAATTTTTATGACACTAGCTTACCCGTAGCGGGAATGGCTAGTACTGCCCAGGGACTTTTCAGCCAGACTGAGTCAATTTGTAATAAAAAGAGAGCCTTTACAGATAGTTTTAAAATAAACAGATTGTATACACATAAACACAACAGTTAATTAAGTCATCTTTGTAGCTCATGATAAAAAGGTGTAACAAACCATCATTGTTGGGCAGTTGTTCCTGACTGCTGGCAGCTTCTAACTCGATGTTGCAGTCTGTAATCATTGTAATCACTGTAAATGAGCTAGAAATGTTTCATTCTCCGTACAAACTTTCAAAAATTTGGCAAAATTGCAACCAATAATGATTTTTTTCTCTAAAGAGTCCGACTCTCCAGAAACAGTTGCTTATTGTGTGAAATTTGGCATGTCAGTACATACTTTGTGTGCATATCTTGGTATATAAGTGTATTTTCTTGTGGATAAAATTGTTTAAAACTTGACTCGTGAAATGTTTTCAAATCATTTCTTTTCATCACAGTAGGCACTGTGAATAGATTTTTGATCTCTCTCTCTAAATATGCTTGCTGATGGTGCTAATCTGGCACTACAAAGAATTTCCATAGTACTTCAATTGAAGAAAGCGTACCTGCCTTCTCCATACCCTTGATTTTTGATGTGATCTGCTTCCTGCTCTCGCATTCTAATGGACCATGGTGTGTCGGTGTTTGCTGAGATTCTTGTGGTGTGTTGCCGATTGCCATTGGTTCAATGTCTGGCTCTGCAATGTTAGTCAAAGTACATATCTGCTCATAATTGAAGCTTCAACTGGGGTTGGAAAAAAACGTTTTTAAATAAAAAAACACATTAAAAAACACATTTGTTTTAAAGCTCCCAGATATGGCCTTGTGTCAACATAAAAAACTTGCCTGTTAGCTGAGTTAGGAAAAAAAAATTACCCTGTGTTATCCAAACTCCTTGAAATATCAAATAAAATCCAATTTCAGCAGGGATTTTTTTGGAGCTTTTTTCAAGCATGGGAGATTTTCTCGAGATTTAGTTTTACTTTCCAGATGACATGGGAGATTTAATTTTATTTTTTTTAGAGAGTTGTTCTGAGATTTTATTTTCTCAAAATTGGCCATTTATGGAATGCTAACCCAATTCATGCAGCAAATTCTTACAGACAGATAATCCATTCCCTGAAATACCCGCCCCCCCTGTTGACAAATGACAGTGTAGATTACTTCCCAGTCTACAAAGTATGATGAAAAGATCCTCTAGTATTTTTTACAATATACAGTAAAATAGACTTTGTGCAGCTGAAACTTAATTTGCAGTAATGGAGCATTAATTTTGGAGTTGCATATACTTGAGATGTAACAAACCGTTGTGGTGTGTTGGTAAGTCATGAGATTGTTCCTGACTGCTGGCAGCTTCTGACTCAATGTTTGCGTCTGTAAAGTTTTACACTATTATATAAACCATGCTTCGCAGAGAATGTCAATAGTATTTTTTGACAAAAAGCATTCGACAGCAACAAAAGCATACAAATGTTTCCCACAGTGAAACCATTGTATCATGCCGGAAAAATTTTTTTTTGGTTCACTGTAGAGGTTCATTTCACTATAATTTATGGTCAATATGTGAAACATATACTCTTCAGTTGATGAAATCATACCTGGCGTTTCCATACACCTGACTTTTGATGGGATCTGCTTCCTGTCATCACACACTGATTGGTCAGGGTGCGTTGGTGGTTGCTGCATTCCTTCCTGTTTGCTGTCAACTGCCATTAATTCGATGTCAGGCTCTGCAATGTTTGTCATGCTGTCATTATTTAGGTTTCTACTCAGGAATTGCAAAAATGTGATATTATAGGTAATGGTTGTGCATGCTGGTCAAAACGAAGTATACAACCAACCATTGTGATGCATTGGCAAATAATCAGACTGTTCCTGACTGCTGGCAGCTTCTGACTCAATGTTTGGGTCTGTAATGATTTACATGATTATATTTACCATACCAAGTGCTTTGCATAGACAGGTATGATTATTTCATGAATAAAGTCATGTGATAAATTCTGTGTGAATATTTATCTCTGTGAAACCAGTGCATTTTGGTGAAAATTATAATAATTTTGGTTTCTTTTTCTGATGACAGTTAAGAAGGTCTGGAAAAAGTGTACATTCACATGACAAAGTGATGCATGCACATGTTCATGTGTAAAAATGCTTTGTTTAACTGAATAAAGCATACCTTGTTTGTCCATGACCCTGCTGTTCAGTGGGATTTGCCTACTCAGGTCAGGGTGTGTTGGTAGTTGCTGCATTCCTTCCTGTTCGCTGCCAACTGCCATTAATTCGATGTCAGGCTCTGCAATGTTTGTCATGCTGCCGTGATTTCGGTTTGTACTCAGGAATTGCAAAAATTTGATATTATAGTGAATGGTTGTGCATGCTTGTCCAAACGAAGTATACAACCAAGCATTGTGATGCGTTGGCAAATAATCAGACTGTTCCTGACTGCTGCCAGTTTCTGACTCAATGTTTTGGTGTGTAATGATTTACATGATTATATTTACCATACCATGTGCTTTGCACAAACAGTTATGATTATTTCATGAATAAAGTAATGTGATATATTCTGTGTGAATATCTCTCACTGTGAAACCAGTGCATTTTGGTGAAAATTATTAAACTTTCAGTTTCTTTTTGTGATGACAGTTAAGAAGTTCTGCAAAAAGTATACATTAATATGACAAAGAAATGCATGCACATGTTCATGTGCAGAAATACTTTGTTTAACTGAATAAAGCAACCTTGTTTGTCCATGCCCCTGCTGTTCAATGGGATTCGCCTACTTATCTTCATTCTTTTCTTGCTGTCATATGCTGATGGATCATTGCAGGTTGGTGATTGGTTGGTCCCTTCTGGCAGGTTTCCAGCATCCATTGACTCAGTGTTAGGGCCTGAATTTTTTTCCAGCTTCACATATCCTATTTGTGGTAGACATCACACTTAGTATGGAAACCTAACATAAATCATCTGAATAATGAACCAAAAAATATCCAGTTTTTCATCATAATATTTGTTTTTTTTACTACAGAATGATTAATAATGAAATTTGTCACAAGATTTTATTCATCAAATTATGGTATGATTATGCACATACTTTGCGGTGTGCTGAGTATAACAGTAGAATTTTGAAATATTTATGTGAACTGTCAAATGTATTCAAATAAAACAATGATCATTTACCAGGCCTTTCCACATGTAATGGTGGAAAATTCATTGCTGCCAATTTTTTTCTTTCATCATATGCCAACAGATCCAGCTGTGTTGATGACTTGTCCGTTCCGTCTGGTGACCGTTCCATGGTCACCAGAGCAGCATTGGCAACTGTAATGGTTAGAAACTTAAACACTATCATAATTGATTTTTGAGTGCAAGAGACATTCAATAGGAGTTTCGCAATATTTTTTATCACTTCTTTAGATGTAAGCATTATTTATTAGAAGTAGAAAAGTGGAAGAATGAATGTTTAAGTGAGGTAAATGTAACTAGGCAGGAATAAATTAGCTAGGTTCTGTGCGGTTGCCCAAACATAATGTTTGCTTCTCAACAATTTTTCCCCTGAGAAACCCATGCCACTAGACACTGGTCCATGCAATCAATGACAAAACTTACCCAATTTGGTGGCTTGTTCAGGTGGAAACAGACTGCCTGATGCCGTCAGTGTTATTGGCCTCATTGGCACTTCTGTAAAAGTATACCCCTATGAATTGACGTTGGCAAGTGTTGAAAACCGTCATTTCACATTAATAATACCTGAATTGTCAATATTCTGCAATAAAAGCACTGTTGGCCTCTTCTCACCAGTGGGGAGTGAACTAGCCACTGCCACTTTGTTGTTGTCTGAGATTTGCATTTGTGTTTACTACTATATATTTTGAATGATACTTATGTAACATCACCAACCATCAAAAACAATCCAAGTTGACCCAGTCACCACATATGTGACATAGTGGTCATTGTTTTCATTCCCTGGCATGTAAACAATGGCAGCAATTGCCCTGAATCTTCTGCCAAACAGCAAAACAATTTCATTTGCAGTCACTGTTAAGTTGTGTGGCTCTGGCACCTGTATATAATTTGGACATTAAGGTGTATACATTTCCGAATAAATGCAATAAAGCAGTGGTATTAATAGTTGAATATAAGAACTACCTGAAGCCCAACAATCAAGTACTTATTATTTGCTGATAGTTCAATTGTGTTTGTAGTGTAATGGCTAGTGTGTCCACCACATGCATCACAATGTAACACCTTTCTGACTTGGCGAGCTGGAAACATATTCATCACAGTTTGTTCTAGTGACAGGTCAACTGCTGGATCAAATCCTAGCATGAAACTGAGGCTGCCATTGCTGTCCACAACACTGTTGTTGATCTGTTGCAACTTATTTGTGTGACAATATGAGCATGCGCTAGTTGTCACCTCAGTGTAGCCAAGTAACCTGTTAAAATAACAAATTCATGTCAAAATAAATGTGTACAGAAAAACAAAAATAATTTTTTTGCACTTGCTGGAAAAGTGAAACTGTAATTGAAAGTGTTTTGTACTTGACAGAGAATGGAAGACAGAAAAATGAATTTCTGGAAGATGGTAAGCAATATTTGCATGGAACTTGTACAAAAATTGCAGGTTTTCCATACTATTACTTATGCTTTTAGGTATTACATACCTTTTCATGTTCAAGTTTCAAATTATCTATGGAATTGTTTTGTTTGATATTTTGTGCCCGCACATTTATCACCATACCTTCTTCTGATGTTCTATCAATTGAAATATCTATCTATTGAGGTAAAGGACATCCTGAAACTTGCATAAGCCTTAAAAGTGGTTATGACCAACTGTTGTAATTGGCTGACGGCTTTTTCACGCACTGATAGTGACTTCTCCTGCATGCACAAAGTTGAAATAGCATGGAGAAATTCTTGTGCATCAGCCCTTGTTTCCATCCCACTGCGGCATGGCATTCCATCAGATCCAAGTGGATAGGGCATGAAACCAGAATCAAGACTCGGATAGTTTCTGGCAACCACACATCTCAAATTTGTGATATCGGCTTCATACGGTTTTCCTGTGTAATATCACACAATATAGGCATATATTTATGTTTTTGTGGCTTTTATGTGGCAACTTATTACCACAGGTGTGTGTAGTGGCCATTAGAGACAGCTTGAAAACAAAAAATGTTATGTAAGCATAAAAAACAAAGTTGTTTTAACTGCAGCTGTAAATGTTTTGTACTTATTCACTAACAGCAAAAAATGGATGTGTGTATGCGCAGTGAAGTGTCGTGATGTGTCTTCATGCCAACACTTGCCGACGCTTCACCAAGCATGCTAGTGGTTCCAAAAGCAACACAAAAATCTGTGTGAAGACACTTCATGCTGTTAAATATGACAGTGGCATTCAAAGGTATATTTTAGTGAAGCGTGTGGAAGCACGAACTGTCTTCCAAGTGTTTGGATGTGTGTGAATCCCGCGGTTAAGGTAGGTGAAGCCTGTGGAACACACTTCACCCAGTATTTCATGAAGTTGGTGGAAGCATGCTGAAGTGTGTGCAAGCATGCCACTTCCATGTGCTTCATGAGCCCATTTTTTGCTGTGACTATGTATTCTGCTATTTTGGTGCATGCAAGCTTGCAATTCTACATAGAAAATGGCATGTATGGGTATGGCAATATTCCATCACTACTTGATGTCCATAACTATCACATAGAAATATTGAAAGTAGTGTCTGCATGAAAAGTTATCATTCACCTGACGATAATGCTGCATTGTAGCCCTGTTGGAGACACTGCAGTTCCAGTGCCACAGGCCCAAGTGGGCCATTGAGTAAAAGCTGGTCCATGATAGTTGGCACCAATAACAACATTTGTACAACAGAGTTTGCAAAGCAGTTGTTCTGCCTATTATTGCACAGTTTGAGTGCCGGATATGTCGGTCTGTTGGTATCAATCAACATTCTCTGTAAAGTATAGTTAAATTGAAGTCTGTAAGGTTGATTATATTGTTTTCATTATGTTTATTTGGCAACAAACAATTTTGGTTAATTTTCATTGAATATCAATATTTTGATAATACTGTATTTCCCATAATTACCCCTGGTGGCAGTCCCAAGCCGTGTAAAGTGTAAAGTAAAGTGTCAAATGTAAAGTCAAATGCAAAGTGAACTGTTCACACGAAAAATTCACGTCATCGAGAACCTGCATGCATTTTTACCAGTTTGGCTGAAACAGAAAGCAGCAAATTGAGCTGGAGAGTGGAAAAAAGTTGGAAAAACAGACAATTGAAAATTGAGCCTGCGGAAAGCGGAAAGGGAAAATTGACACCCTAGCCAGTACTAAATTGATATTTGTAATGTACTCAGACAAAGAAAACTGCAAAAAACCCGCCATGTCAAAGTATGTATACAGTTGTTATAAACCGTGTTCTCACATAACACAGTCATTGTTTTTAACATGTGTTCTGCATGTCCCAGACTGGGCGTTTGTCTTTTATGTTCTCTATATACTAAATTTGGGGGGGTATTTCCTGGGGGGTTTAAATTCATAGTGGCCATTTTGAGGGGGTGGAATTTTGAGGGTATTTTGTGCAACTCTACCAGTTAATGAGGGGACACGAGTTGTTTAAAGTATGGGTGTATTTTGTTTCTCTAGACAGTATTCACATAATGTGTTTCCAGATCAGTAGAATATTCACTGACCTGAATATGCTGAGACTTTTCCACTGCAGCTGTGACTGCATGAGACTGTGTCACCTGTGATGTGATATCAATGTGTTTTAATGATGATATATACATTATTGTATTAGTTAAGATATACTAACCATCTGCCTGTGATGCCAAATGGGTGGCACACACTGTCTAAATGACTGTGTAGGAGTTCTCTGAACAAAATGTAAGTGAGATGAATTATGTGTAATGTACAGTTACACTGATATTTCATGGATACTAACCCCAGTATGCTGGGACTGTTGGAAGCCTTGTCCAATTCCATGTGACTGTGTCACCTGTGATGTGGTATCAATGTATTTGAACAACATGGAAATTTTTGTATTAGTTCAAATTTACCAACCATCTGACTCTGTTGCGTAATGGGAGGCACACACTGCCTAAATGGCTGTGTAGGGGTTCTCTGTGCAAAATGTAAGTTAGGTGAATCATATGTAATATACTAAATACAATTACTGTGATATTTCATGCATACTAACGCAAGTATGCTGGGGCTGTTGCAAGCCTTGTCCAACTGCATGCACCTGCGTCACCTGTCGTGTGGTATCAATGTAGTTGAATAACATGAAAATTTTTGTATTAGTTCAAATGCACTGACCATCATACTGTGTTGTTGAATGGGTGGCACCGACAGTCGAAATGGCTGTGTTGGGCTCATCTGGAGAAAATGTTAGTATTATTTCAAAAACTCATTAACTTGAAAAACTCCCCTCAGAAATTTTTTTCATCGGTCTGTTTTGAGGGGGAATTATTCATGGTAGGGAGTAAGTTTTTGTCAAAATTTTAAACCGTGCTTATATCAAGTCATTTTGCAAAATATGCTTTATTGTTACACTAACGTGCCATTTTTGTTCAAGTTTGAATTATTCAAGGGGGATTACCTTGTCCTCTCTGATATAAAATGTGAAAATTATTCAAAGGGGGGATTATTGAAGAGGGGTGAATTTTTTGAGTAAATTCAGTACACGTTTTGAAGTAAACATACAGATACTGATAATTGCATTGACACTCACCCCAGTATGCTGGGATTGTTGCAAACCTTGTGTGGATGTGTGTGGCTGTTTCACCTGTCATGTGCTATTGATGTAATGACTTAAATGAAATGTATACTTTCAAATGGGTTAAAATGTACAAACCAGATGCCTTTGTTGTTGACTGGCTGGCAGGCAATGTCGAATTGGCGGTGTTGGTGTCCTCTGAACAATACGGAAATTATATGTTTAAATGAAAACAAGTAGAAAATGACAAATCATATTGACACTGACCCCAGTCTGCTGGGACTGCTGCAAAGTCGGTGAGACCACCTGTTGTCTAAATGGCTGTGTCGTTGTCCTCTGAAGATAATAAGTAATGTAAGTTACTTGTGTTGAGTAAACATATGTAAAGTTGACACTAACTCCAATTTGCTGTGGCTGTTGCACACATGGTCTTACTGCATGTTGCTGTGTTTCCTGTGACATTGAATCATTGTACTATTGTATTTCTTAACTGGCACATTGGTTTATACCAGTTATGTACAGCTGAACAGATTACCTTTGGCACCAGTCCAATTTCCTGGCTTGTCTGTTCACATTGTTCCTCTTTGTCATCCCCCTTTTTCCTGCCCACTTTAGCATACCTTGACTTTCGCCGTCCTCCCCCACGCAAACGGCAGTGTGGATAACCTGAGCAATATTGAACATTCATGTGAAGCTTCACTGATGACATTTATAACAATGTGCACACCATTTTCCATCTTCTTCTGTTCAGTGAATGGTACTGTCATATATGCCAGAACCATTAGTGATGACAGACAATTTATCAATGCATTCACATGACTGCAGCATCTCCACCACTTTTCAGCGAGTTTTTGTGGGGTGAAATTGATGCCCATGAGCCAGATCATGTCAGAGGCGATATATGCCAGTGGTGTGGGCCTACAGAAATTCAATTTTTTAAGTAGATTACCATAAACATTTTATATGTTTTAACATTGTCATTTGGCTAACATTTTTTTGCTACTGCACCAAATGCTTTTGGGGGGTCTGAATCGGCGCCTTTTGGATTTCCATCTTGCCACATCAGTCATCCATTGATCAGTAAAGCAGAACAGAAGCCAAGTGCCCAGTGACCTAAGATAGACAACTCTCTCTGCAGGTGTATTGCACAGCCTGACATCCCATAAACAGATCAAGCTGGTGAATGCCAAAATGCATGGTAAAATGCCAATGCACAGAAGAATGCGAATTTGCTTCCCTCTACTTCTGTTGAGTTGCTGGTTCTTTGCCATTGCACCAATTGTTACCTATAATGTTGTTGCAGCAATGACGAAGGGCAGCTAAATACTCTCACAGAGTGCCAGCTGTCTACCTCACTGGGAATGTTTCACAAGTTTATGGATTACAAGTTTATGGGTTAATGGATTTACGATGGATTTTTTTAAATCTTTCAAATAAAACTGTGGCCATCCCTAGTGAGGAGTCACTCACAATGTGTTACCTATCTCTTATAACACTGTTTTTACAGTGTTCCGTGACCAACTTCAGATGAAGACCGATTACACAGCGACCCATTACAGTGTGGGTCATCCTAAATGCTGGAATTTTATTCGCTTTTTTGGTACGGCCCCCACTACGGTACAGGTACGGCCCCCACTGATTTCTGAGCTGTGGGAGGTGTATAAATCTTAAATTTTGGGGATTTGTTAGCAACACCCATTCCCTACTATACACCATTCATTGTCAGATTACTGTGATAATTTTCTTAAAGTTTCTCTTATTATCTAAAAAACACCACCCCCAGTAAATGGATGACCAAAAAATTCACTTTTTGGAACATTTTTGTTATACACTTGAAGAGCTGGTTTAGGATACTTTAAACGGTACGGTTTGATGTTTAAAGTTATGTGAAGAACCATAGCTCTAAAATGCCTGCATTGCAAAATTTACTTGTGGGGCATTCCAAAGTGTAATTTTTCTAAACTTTTGTTCATGCAATGACGTCATTATGATCTCATAAAATTCCCGCCAAGTAAATTTTGCAATGCAGGCATTTTAGAGGTATGGTTGTTGAACTAACTTTAAACATCAAACCGTACCATTTAAATATGCCAAAGTAGCTCTTCAGGTGTATAACAAAAAAGTTCCAAAAAGTGAATTTTTTGTCACCCATTTATTGGGAGTGGTGTTTTTTAGAGAATAAGAGTAATTTTACGAGTTTTTTCACAGTAATCTGACATTATTGAATGGTGTAAAGTAGGGAGGGGTGTTGGTAACACATCCCCAAAATTTTAGATTAATACCCCTCCCATAGCTCAGAAATCAGTGGGGGCAGGACCTGTGTGGGACAGCAAAAAAGCGAATAAACATTTCAGCACTTAGGGCGACCCACCCTGTAAGGGGTCGCTGCGACCCCCCCCCCCCCCAATTCATGCGAAGTAAAGTGGGGTTACTCCAAGATGTCCCCCAAGTTTCAGCTTCCAGCGCGCCCTAGAACTGCAGATAGGATGTCACAAGTGAAATCAAAAATAGGGGGCCGGACGTGGCCGGGAAGGTGTTTATGTTTTTCACCCTGCTCATGTGATAGGATATATAATTAACTGAAATCTGACTGACGTGATAATTTCCTGAAAGTTGAGCAGCTTGATATTCAATTCAGCGAATGAAACTACCTGTGGAATCAGAGAAGACAAAGATTTTGGAAAGTTAAGAACTATTATTTCTGGTGTATGGCATAGTAGCCTTGGCAAGTGAACACTGAGAAAAGCTTTCTAATTGTATTAACGTTTCAGGATGTTTTTTATTACCTTTATAATCAAACACAACAATTCGATGACAATGCTGACATACACAACACTATTGTAATCATAAGATCAACTTGCTATGATGACAATTAGACATAAATTCCACAAACTCATAAAATACAGGAACATGTTTGTCAAGTATCAAAGATCAAAGTGAAGTGCAGCAAATTGTATATTTGATCAATTTTAAATGGAAATACAGTGTTACATTATCAGCAAAAACTTTGCAAAAATAATGAATCCTCAATCACTCAGATCCACATATTTGTTGACACTCAGCCTAGTTGGCACATGCACATGAATCATGAATGATGGCCACATACTCAGCGAATGTCAGTAGGCCCATTCCAATTAGGACCATCCAAGCTGGGTCAGGATTCTGCCAGCCAATTTCAGTGTGAGGCAGTAGAGTGTTATTGCAAAATGTGGCGTAGTCATCTTCCACCCATGCATCCAGCTTGGCATTTGATAAGTTGGTTGATAAATTGGTAGAAAAGATATTATCAGTTTATAATGGTTGTTAAAGTTATGTTGAAATTTCCAACAGTAATGTTTGAGGTGATTTGAGGACATAAAAAGGTTAAATAAATGATTTTTGCCCAAGACTAATTTCAACCATAGTGATAAATTGGTAGTTACATGTATAAATAGATTGTGAGATGAGCATCAACAATGATATGAGGCAATAAACAAACCACTCTGAACAAAATGCATAAGTTGGTGCAAATTTTACAAACCTTGTAAAAGAAACAGCTGTAGTGCCACTTCTTACCCAAAAAAAAGATGGGATTACCCAATATGGTTTTCTGGCAATCTTCGCACATGTTATCCATCACTCAAAGTTGTGATTTTAATCCAGCTCTTGTAGATTTAGACGTATGAACGGGTTCATGTACACACATAGTATACTCGGCGTATGTGATACTCTGTCCTCGCACTGATTTATGTCTCGTGTTGGAAGCGTGCCAATGATTATTAAATCATGCGATTTCTGTAAAAATATGAAAACAATTCATCAATGTGAATATGTCAATGAATAACATTATAACAACAATCAATTTTGTCATCTTTTTATGAAACTCGGACGCGTTAACTATCGTTGGCACACTTCCAGCGGGAACCACACGCGCAGGGTGTAAAGTAACCGGAGTATACCATGAATACTGTAATAATGTGACTGTCACATTATTGTTTTCAGCACCTTTTTATGGGTCACACCATTGGAGGGGTCGCATTATTGGAGGGGCGATACTGGGTGACATTACACCCTATATTTTTCTGGAGGTAACAGTCCATCATAATGTAATAAATGCAGTCCGCACTGAACTGCTGCGGCTGACTGGTGGTAATCGCAAGCCGTGTAAAGTGACAAGTAAAGTGTCAAATGTTAAGTCAAACGCGAAGTCAAATGTAATGTAAAGTGTCTGTTGTGTATACAAATGTTATGTTTTTGTATCCAAATCTTGTTTTCGATGTAAGATTTGGATACAAAAACATAAGATTTGGATACGAAAAATAACATTTTGAAACACAATTGACACTTTACTTTACATTTGACTTCACATTTGCACATGTTACTTTGCAGGGCTTGGGACTGCCCCCTGAACCGGTTCAGAATGAAGTGTAGTGGAGTGGGGAGTCAGTTTGTAACTTTTCAGTTGGCTGGCTGCCAACTGAAAACATAAATCATATCTATTTGTAGAGTATCATGTCTGCTGAGTATACTGCTTCCTGATATACTGTATATTGATATTGGTGCCAAATTTCCATTTCAAATTTTTCCATTTTCCATTCAGTTTTTTGTTAAAAATTTATTTTGACACCCTTATATTGATTCAAACATTTTTGGTAACTTTTGGAAAGAAACAAGTACTTTAAAAAGGCATTGTTTTTATAAACAAGCTTGTTAAAAAGATATTTTCCTTACTCATGTGATATGTTACATTATTGACGCCAGTGCGACTGACCTGAGAATTTCCTCAAGGTTGAGCACCTTGACATTCAATCTCTCCAACAAAACTTCCTGTGGAATCAGAGAAACTTTTTGTAAAGTTCAAAAGTAATTGTTCTTTATATATGGCATAGTAGCTAGGGTGTCAAATTCCCGTTTTCCGTTTTCCCCAGGCAAATTTTTTCCATTTTCCATTCCGTTTTCCGGCTGCTGAATTTTTTTCTCTCCATTTTCTGTTCCGTATTCCTGCTACTTTTTTTCCGTTTCCGTTTTTCCGGTTCTTTTTCCATTTTCCAGATAAATTTTCAGTTTTTATGCCTTTTTCCGTTTTTCGCCTCAATTTCCGGTTTTTCTGTTTTTTTTCTTCTGTTTTCCGCATCATATTTCCATTTTTCTGTCTCATTTTACTTTTTTCTGGCTCAACTTTCTGTTTTCTGTTCCAGCCGAACCGGTAAACGTGCATGCATATTGTCTTTTATGTAAATTTTTTCTGTTTCCATCAAAATTTCAGCAAATGTTTCCAGTTACAGCAAAATTTCAGCAAATTTTTTCCATTATCCGGCAAAATTTCATCAAATTCCATTTCCGTTTTACGTAAAAAAATTTTTTGACACCCTAATAGTAGCCTTTACAAGTGAATACTGAAAAAAGCTTTCTAATCATAATAACATTTCAGGATATTCATTTATTTCATTTATAAACAAACACAATAATTCAGTGACAATGCTGATGAAATACAAAATACTAAAATGATCTTGTTGTGATGACATTTACACATTAATGTAGGGGTTTCGACAATGAGCAATTGTGATGTAACACAACAGTGAGAAAATAAAGCACGTCTTATGAATCAACATAACATTGAAGTAACATTGAATGTTCACTCACATGGGACACAAGTGTAACCATCAAAAACAAATCTGTTTTTATTATGAAACCAATGCATTAGTTGAATTCACATCAGAGTTGAAAAAACGTATTTACGTTTACCCGAAATACCCGGTTATTCGGGTATTTATACTTACGTTTACGTTTTCGTTTTCATAAAATACCGTTACGTTTTGTTACGTTTTCCTGACCGAAATACCCGGGTACCAGAGAAAACGTAAAAAACGTTGTGAGACCCAAAAATTTTCGGCAAAATGCAACTTCCGCCATAAATTTCCGACAACTTTAAAAATTTTGCGCGCCAGCGCACACTTTTCCTCCACAGAAGCCGTATTTTCAAAAAAGGTATAGGTATTCAATATTCAAATTATACTATGGTTCGACCCCACCTGCAGTGCAGAGTATTATGTATTTATGTATTACTTCCCAAACTCGAATTGTGCCAAATGCGTTTAAAAAAGTCTGCGGATGCTGCTATTTAGTGGCTTTCGTGGATTAATTTTGTGCTATTTGAAAATCAAATCTTGAAAGAACTGTATGAATCGCCATAATAGAATTTTTTGTGACATAACACTTGGGAAAACGTTGACAGAACGTAAAGAATTGTTTGAAAAAGTGGCAAAAAAACAGAAGGGCAGCTTCCAAAAACGGCGTCTCCATAATAGAATGTTGGTGAAAAACAGAAGGGCGCCCTTCTATTAGATGAATTACAGTAATTATTTTTTTACGTTTACGTTTTATTTTACGTTTTCCCAGGTATTTTAAAAATACCTTACGTTGTAGTATTTATACTTTCATTTTGGAAAAGGTATTTACGTTTACGTTTTCCAAAAATACCAGTATGTGACCAACTCTGATTCACATGCAAAATTATCAGTAAAGTGGGGAAAATCATGTATAAGAAATGTAACACAATCAGTATGTCAACAAAAAGCAACACAGCATTGTACATTGTATTTCCCTGTTGAAGTTGTAGTGACACTGTAAATCAGCACTACCTTCCCCATGGTCCCGCGCCTGCGTGGAGTAAACTCTTTTGCATGCTGTGATCTCCTTAAGTGTTTCACCAGAGGCTTTTCGTTATCTTTAGAAATATCAGCTCACCGTCAACCTACCGTATTACCTCGAAATACCCCCATGGTGGTTTATTATTTCGCCAGCAAAATTTGAGGGGGGGTTAATTCGAGGGGGGGTTATTCGAGGTGGGGTTTTATTTTTTCGTCAGAAATTTTCGTAAGGATCGTAGTAAATAGTAGGCATTTCTGTACCCAAAATAGGTAATAAATGTGTCGAAACAGGATATATTTGTACATAAAAACGTAGATAGGTACACAAAGAAATCTATGTGTAGCTGCAATGCAAGTTAACAGTAATATACATCATGTACAGTGCGTACATGACGTATTTATTAGGTACATGACGTACATCATTCCGAAGGGTGGGGGGGTATTTCGAGGGGGGGGGGTTTATTATTTACCCAGCCCATTTTGAGGGGGGGTTAATTCGAGGGGGGGTTAATTCAAGGGGGGGATAATTAGAGGTAATACGGTAGTTATGTGGGCCTACTGTAATATTTTGCTGCAGTGAATACCGTTTGGTGAGCCACAAACTAGCCTTTGTAGCCATTCTGGGCTAAAATTCAGATTAGAATTGAAAGTTGGTAAACGTGGGTGTATTTTGAGACGTATATTATTTCGCCAGAATTCCCCCACCCCAATTTCAATGTACCGTATTACCTCGAATTTCCCCCCCCCTTGTATTAACCCCACCTCGAAATACCCACCTAAATTTCGGCTGAGGAAATAATAAACCCCCTTCGAAATACCCACCCCCCTAAAAGTGAGTGTAACGTGAACGTACATGACAAATACCGCAGTTTGTGATCTGTACAATGCAGAACACACGTTAAAACTGATCATTAAGTTACGTTAGGGAAGTGTTTTTGTGTATATACAGTAATATATGCCTATAAACACACATAAATCTATGTGATTGTTAGATTTTTCTTCGTCTGCGTATGCGGATTTTCCGATTATTTCTGGCGTAATAATAGACCCCCCTCGAATAAACCCCCCCTCAAATTATCCCCCCTTAAATTTTGCTGGCGAAATAATAAACCCCCTGGGGTATTTCGAGGAAATACGTATAGAGAATGTAGATGGCTATCACTCCGGGAAATGGAGAACACACATGAACAGCAATGACTGTGTTATGTTAGAAAGAACAGGGTTTGCACGTCGTTGTACTTTCCGTATTTCCTCGAATTACCCCCCGGGGGATTTATTTTTTCATAGTGGAAATTTTAAGGGGGGTTAAATGAGGGGGGATTTCAAGGGGGTGTTTATTATTTCGCCAGAAATTTTCTGAAAACGCAGTACAAAATTGTCGTGTGAAACGTACGCAGACGTTGATAAATGCAACAAAAACTGCCATGTTTATGACTCGATAGGCCTGCATATGTGTGTAGACAGTATAAACACTGTTCTCATGGAACACAGTCATTGTTTTTAAGCGTGTTCTGCACTGCCCTGATCACAAACCGCACCTTTTGTCATGTACGTTCCGTATACACTATCGGGTGGGCGCGCCAGCGCCATCCCTCGCTGCCGAGGGATGTACGTTCCGTATACACTAAATTTGGGTGGGGGGCGGGGGTATTTCGAAGGGGGGGTTATAAATTTATAGTGCCCATTTTGAGGGGGGGGGGTATTTCGAGTGGGGTATTTCGAGAAAATACGGTATATAAGTGTATGTATTCTTTGAAAAAGTTCGTTACTTTTAACACTCTGGCCTGTTACACAACGCTTAACGGTGGTATACAAAGTTAATACAAGTGCACGCGTACGCTATTGAACTAACCCGCATTATGCACATTTGGCTGGCCAACGTGCTGCTGCAGCTGCGACAAGCTGCACTGATCAGCCGTGTGTTGCCCGCCGCAGTTGTAGCATGTGCAGTCGCTGCTGCCTGACTGCTGTTGCGGGTAGCGCAGCGGCGCAGCCATGTGGAAATTGAACGACATGCCCATCTGGCCCGGCAGCCAGCCACGCACTGACTGGGACATGGGTGCCTGCCATGTGCAAAGACCCGTTGAGCGAGTTGTTCGACAACTGACGACTTAACCTATACAGTAGCCAGCAATGGCGATGGCAAAAAAGTTTGAAAAGTTTTCAAATTTTCAATTTTTTACTTTTGTAATTTTTATTTAACGTTTAGAAACACTCCAAAGCAGATCGTTTGTATAAAAATTCAAAAGAAAATTTTTAAGTGGTTTTTTATTTTGTCAGAAATTTTCACGAGATTCATAGTGAAGAATACGCTTTTACATACACATAACCTGTAATAAATGTGACTACTGTATCTCCTCGATATACTCCTAGGGGGTTTATTTTTCACAGTGTAAATTTTGAGGAGTCGTATTTTGAGCGGGGGCTTATTCGAGAGGGGGCTTATTATTTCATAAGAAATTTTTGTGAGATTCATAGTAACGAAAGCACACTTACATACCCAAATGCGGTAATAAACATGACTAAATAGGGTATTATGGGACATTTAAATCTAGGTATACACAGGGGTCTGGTAGCGGGGGGGGGGGGGGTTGTGGTGTTTAGCCCCCCCCCAAACGCTCCAGCTATCTATCCCAGAGGCTGCTTAGTTATCTATCTATCCCGAGGCGAAATCTTTGGCTACTGTCCCTGAACCCCCCCCCCCCACACAAAAAGAATGGCCAGCTATCTATCTATCCTGGAGCGATTTTTGTGAAAATTTACCATAATTTTCACCCAAAAGCGCTACTTGTCATACCTATTTATATTTATTCACGGTCAAAATGATCAATGTGTATGTCTTATCGCACATTTTCAGCTATCTTTGGCTATGTATGTTCTTATGTACCTATTTGTACGTAATCTTAACCTATTTTTTGCTATGTTTCATCTATTTTGAGCAATTTTTTCTTCTTTTTTAGCTTCTAAATCGCGAAATAGCCTATAAATTGAACCCCCCCCCCAAACCCCCCCCCCCCCAATTTACTTCAGCTATTTTTCGCTCCGGAGGAGCGATTTGCTATCTATCTGAACCCCCACGGGGGTACAAATGTACACAATCCCTGGGTATACATATCTACAAATTAGCTAACCTACCGTATTTCCTCGAAATACCCCCCCCCCCTGAAATACCCCCCCCCCTTCGTTTGACCCCCCCCCCTCTCGAGACCACTATGAAACAATCACCCCCCCCTCGAAATACCCCCCCCCCAAATTGAGTGTAAAGAGAACGTACATGACAAATACGGCAGTTTGTGTTCTGCGTAGTGCAGAACACACGTTAAAACAATGTCGGTGTCACGTTAGAACAGTGTACATACCATCTACATACTAATATTAGTCTACAGAACCTTATAAATGGCGGTTTTTGTTGCATTTTTCGACGTCTGCGTACGTTTCAGACGACAATTTC
>CAXIWS010000172.1:0-17831 GCA_964036195.1 Sphaerolaimus hirsutus
TGTCCGAGTGTAACGTGAATTAAAATTTGAATGTGTGATGGAACATGTGTCTTTGTGATGTTTTTTTTGTTTTTTCCTGTTTTTTTTTTCAGCAGACAAAAACGTCGCCATGCGACACATGAAGTCAAACAAATTGCATATGAATTCATGTATTTTTACAAATGCATGAGGTAAAAGTAGGAGAAAATGATAGTGTGAAATAAACAAATGAAAAATCACTTCGTTGTTGTCTAAATGTGATCTATGGTTGACAAACTACCATATATCCTCAAAATTTTTACCCCAGCTCAAAAACACATGGGGGTAGTTCGAGGAAATACAGTATGGTTGAAGAAAGAAACTTTTCAGCTGACAAGTGAGTAATGACATCATAGTAACACAATGACTGTTTGAATGACAAATACAGGAATGGAAATCGCAAATGACACCAGGGGGCAGCCCCAAGCCCTGTAAAGTGTAAAGTAACATGTCAAATGTAAAGTCAGATGCAAAGTAAAGTGTCAATCAAAACAAAAAAGAAAAGATTTTATTACTGAACTTTGCATGACAATTGGCAGTTTTCTTCGCATTTGACTTTACATTTGACACTTTATTTTGAATTTGACTACATTTGACACTTTACTTTGCATTTGACTTTACATTTGACACTTTACTTTGCATTTGACTTTACATTTAACACTTTACTTTGAATTTGACTATACATTTGACACTTTACTTTGCATTTGACTTTACATTTGACACTTTACTTTACACTTTACAGGGCTTGAGATTGCCAACAGGGGGGTTAAAATCGGGGGTATTGAAGGAAATACCAAAAATTTGGTGGCCTAAGCCTAAGCCTAAGCCAGCCTGGTTTCAACTAGGGTGTCAAATTTCCGTTTTCCGTTTCAGCTTTCCGAAAGCAAATTATTTCCGTTTTCCAGCCACCAAATTTTTTTACATTTCCATTTCCATTTTCCATTTTCCGGCTGAATTTTCAGTTTTTCTGGGGGGGGGTTTCTCCATTTTCCAGCTCAATTTTTTTGTTTTCCACCGTTTTTTCTATTTTCCGGTTCAATTTTATGTTTTTTTACCACCTCATATTACCTTTTTCCGGCTCAACTGTCTGTTTTCTGCTTCAGCCAAGCTGGTAAACATGCATGCAGGTTTTCAATTATGTTTTTTCTTCCATTTTCCATCAAAATTTCAGCAATTTTGTTCCTGTTCCATGCAAATTTCATCTTTCCGTTTCTGGTTTTCCGGCCTTGTTTTCCATCTGCCGGTCGCTCAAATTTTTTTCCGTTTCCGTTTTCCGTAAACAAATTTTTTGACACCCTAGACTTCAACTGTGTTCTGCATCACACAGGTCACAAACTGCGGTATTTGTTGTGTACATTCTCTTTACACTCAAATTTGGGTGGGGAGATTTGAAGGGGGTTTATTTTTCCCCCTGCTAAATTTTAGGGGAAGGGTGTATTTTGATGCAGGTTAATTCAAGGGGTTTATTTGGGGTAATACGGTATATATCGGTGTCACCGCCACCAAAATGCCTGTCACTCACTGTCACCGCCAGAATTTTGAACCATTTTATGTCCATGCCGGCAGTGATATTTTTACACCGTATTTCCTTCAATACCCCCGATTTTAACCCCCCTGTTGGCAATCTCAAGCCCTGTGTGTAACATTATCGTAAAATGTAAAAACCTATAATATTTAAGTTAACTTTCTTATGTTCTCTTTTATATTCAATTAATTCAACTCGTCAAGATTTCATTCATATTTACATTCCCATTTTAACATCTTCACCTTCACCAATTAATATCTCAAGCGATGTTGTTTACAACGTGCGCTTCACATCGTTCACATATTTAGATCTTAGTCATTGCTCACATTCCGCCACATTTCCTTGACAAGCAGCACGCATATACGCCGTCATGTTTATGTTAAGCGGCGGGCCCGCCCCGAGCAGGGCGCCGGGCCCGCGCGCCATTTCAAATGCCGTCTGGCTTGTCTCACATTTTCACTATCTTGCCAGTTTAGCTCGCTTTTCATCGGAGAAGCGAGCGGGCAAGGATTGAACTTTCACAATTGGAAATGTTGGGTAAAAATCGGAGATTAGAGCCGACCGATTGGCGCCAAACCAATCGCCATCGGTCGGCCCTTAAAAGCCGATTTCACAGCTACAATCGGGAGTGTTTGCAACCTCGTCAACTTCACACGAATCTCTTCCTAGGATCTAAATAAGCGCCGTAGTCACTTTATTAAGTCGCTTGTTTTTGGTGCTAAGTTTAACGCTTGGTGCTCTAAGTCACCTCAGTGCTTTATTTCACACCAGCGCTGTTTGAGGTGCTTTATTTCACAACCGAGCCACTTAATTCTCGCCTTTTGTCGTAATTAAGTGCCTTCTTTTAATTGCCTTATTTCTCCGGTAATTAGAGCCTCTTTTACGTTTTATTTAAGTAATTAATTTAGTTGTAAATTAATTCCTTTGTTTACGTATATTTTATATATATTTTATTTACATTTAATTCTTTGTATTTAATCGCCTAAATAAAAACGTTCGTCAAAAACTTTGGTAAACAATCTAAATTTGCTTCACACTAACTCACGTCAATTCACTTCAACTCAACTAATCACATTTGATAAAATAACGGAACGTCAATTAGAGACGACGCTTCACGTCAACTTTCACTTGTTCACATTTGTCCTCTTCCTCGGTTAGGAATAGGAGCTGGTTCACAAGTCACTTCAACAAGTTCCGTAATATTTTACACCCTGTAAAGTGTAAAGTAAAGTGTCAAATGTAAAGTCAAATGCAAAGTAAAGTGTCAAATGTATAGTCAAAATCAAAGTAAAGTGTTAAATGTAAAGATAATGCAAAGTAAAGTGTCAAATGTAAAGTCAAATGCAAAGTAAAGTGTCAAATGTAGTCAAATTCAAAATAAAGTGTCAAATGTAAAGTCAAATGTGAAGAAAACTGTCAATTGTCATGCAAAGTTCAGTAATAAAATCTTTTCTTTTTTGTTTTGATTGACACTTTACTTTGCATCTGACTTTACATTTGACATTTTACTTTACACTTTACAGGGCTTGGGGCTGCCCCCTGGTGTCATTTGCGATTTCCATTCCTGTATTTGTCATTCAAACAGTCATTGTGTTACTATGATGTCATTACTCACTTGTCAGCTGAAAAGTTTCTTTCTTCAACCATACTGTATTTCCTCGAACTACCCCCATGTGTTTTTGAGCTGGGGTAAAAATTTTGAGGATATATGGTAGTTTGTCAACCATAGATCACATTTAGACAACAACGAAGTGATTTTTCATTTGTTTATTTCACACTATCATTTTCTCCTACTTTTACCTCATGCATTTGTAAAAATACATGAATTCATATGCAATTTGTTAGACTTCATGTGTTGCATGGCGACGTTTTTGTCTGCTGAAAAAAAACAACAGGAAAAAACAAAAAAAACATCACAAAGACACATGTTCCATCACACATTCAAATTTTAATTCACGTTACACTTGGACACTTCCAATCTGGTAACTCTGTCCACGACGGGTGCCAATAGTTTCCTCATCAGTAAAATTGTCAGCGTTGCATACAGCTATCCTCAAGTACAACTCGTTGCCAAGCGGCATGCTAGCGTCCAGTTTGATCACGGCTGCGCCAATCACGAAAATTTGACGTGTGTTTAGAAAATAACATGTATGAGAAATTCAAGAGTTCAAAGTGGTTAAAATAACCATGGTCGGGTCGGGTGGTCGCGTCGGGTCGGGTCTGGTTGGGTCGTGTGTTGGTTCGAGTTGAGTCGAAGTTGAGTTTTTCATGTTCGGATTGGCACGTGGAGATTGGGTTGAGTTGATTTTTAATATGCCTGGCACTTATCACGGACCGTATAAAATGTCAAATGTCATGCAAAGTGTCAAAAGTCATGGAAAATGTTCTGCAAAATGGCAACTTGGTTTTGATTTTGCAGGGCATTTTCAATGACTTTTGACACCCGGGATATTGAGAAATTCAAGAGTTCAAAGTTGTTAAAACAACCAGGGTCAACTGGGTTGGGTCGGGTGGTTGCGTTGCGTCGGGTCAAGTCTGGTCGGGTCGTGTCACATGACTCGTGTGTTGGGTCTGGTTGAGTCTGAAAGTTGAGTTTTTCATGTTTGGACGGGCATGTGGACACCAGCGACTCGAAGTCGAGCAGCAATTCTATTAGGTCGTACTTGTAGTCGTAGTACGGCCACGTAACTCATTTTTCTGAACTGGCCCCAGTGCATTCCCCGCCCCTGTCATGCAGCACTCCAATTTTTTCATGAAAACATGTTATTTACTAACCACACGTCCAACCCAATATTAATCAGTTCTTCATGTTGCAAAAAAATTTTTACGTGGTACACAACCTCGGTATAACACGTTTTCCGCTTTTTACAAATAATTGGATGGGTTGTATGTTTTTCTATAACGCGCATGTCTTCTAATAATGTGGTATACAAATACGTATAGCCACGTATGGAAATACCCCCCCTCAAAATGGACACTATGAACTTATAAACCTCCCCCTCGAAATACCCCCCCCCCCCAAATTTACACAGGGAATAGTACCTTGCTGACAACTCGCTGCCAGCTCGCTTGCCAAGCAGCAAAAATCAGGCCTAGCTCGCTGACAACGTTTTGGCACCTCGCTGCCAGCTCGCTGACATGTTTTTTAAATGCTGTTATGTGTTTATTAAATAGGTGCTTTCAGTAAGCTGACAGGTCGCTGCCAACTACACTGCAGCCTTTTACAGCTAGCTGCCAGCTCGCTGCCGCACGCTGACAATCCGCTGCCAGCTCGCTGCCGCACGCTGCCAGCTCGCTGCCAAGTGTAAACAACTGCTTGTCAGCTAGTTGTCTCCTAGCTGGCAGCGAGTTGTCAGTGAGGTACTATTCCCTGTGTTAGTGTTTAGAGAACGTAAATAGATGACAAAGGCTGTGGTTTGTCATCTGGGTAATGCAAAACACACGTTAAAAACGATGACTCTGTTATGTGAGAACAGTTATTATACGTCTACACACTTCTACAAGTCTTTAGAGTCTTATAAATGGCGATTTCCCTGTTGCGTGTTATTGAAACATCAATTGTCTGTGCATGTGCTCATTTGCGCGTTAGACGGGTAAGATATCGATTTCCAGGTGACCTCTTTTTACGTAATAAACAAAAGAACGTGTTGGCATGGGGTACATAATGGAATCATTTGCATGTTACGTGGTATACCAAAAAAACCTAAATCTCGCGGACAGCCTGTGTGAGTGCACTTAACTAGTGAGTATACTTTACTGTTTTTTTTCTCGCAGATATGGAACTTTATTCCAGATTTATGGAACTTTTTCATTTTATTATTTGTCAGCACATTTTGCAGTCTGAACGCAGCTTAACGAGTTTCGGATGCAAATTCCATTTTTGTATGGTGATTTTGACACCTCCATACTAAATCCTTAATTTGTTTCGGATGCAAACTTTTTTCTCTGCAAATAACGAGTTTCAGGTGCAAAAAATGATAGTTTTTTTTGTAGATAACGGGTTTCGAGTGCAAACTCACCAATATGGGCTGCAGATAACGGGTTTCAGATGCAAAATTGCATTTTTTTCAAAAAACGATATCTCTGTATCTCGGGAATGGTATGAGATATTGAGAAAAAAATTTTTCTATCACGAAGAAATATATATATGTACGTCAGATCCGCACTTAACTCAATTTTTTTCACTTTTGCACTTAACAGGTTATGAAACCAAACGCCTCATTTATGCAAGAACCGAGATAATAATATATTTTACACTTCCATGAATAAAAAAATACTTCCAGTACTGGGTAAAGAAGTACTTTACCCATGCATTTCTGAGCAAAGATGAAGGTATTCACCTGTACACATCATTTTGAAAAGTTCAGTACTTGCAACAACTGCTTACAATCAGTATCACTTTCCTATTGTCTACTGAAGAACATTTGAATAACCATGCATCAAAACAAAATACAATCATGGACTGAAATCATCAGCATGACATTAGGACAATTTGACAATAGCATGTAATTCATCACCAAAGTCAGCTAGATGGGGGTACACATCTTAGCATCTGCCGCATGTCTTCTTGCACCACTCCCATGCGTCGTTGTTGGGCTTGCAGAACGACTTGAACCTGGGGCCGCACCAGCTTGCGTAGTCCCTGCAGCCACCTGACCAAAGATTGGGATTCAATATGTGCTTTAGGTGCAAACTCTGAATGATATGTATACAAATGCACAAGTACCATATTTCTCCGTGTAAAGCACCCGGGTGCTATACAAATTTGAGACCCTTTCCAGCAACCTTTTTTCTAAACTTGTATAACACCTGGGTGTTAGGTCAGGTTGTGTTAAACACCTCCAAATCAAAATTTGTGATACACGTCCCTTCATAATTAGGCTTTTTTTAGTCCCCAGCATTGGCGGCGTAAGTAGGGTGTCAACTTTACGTTTTCCGTTTTCCGCTTTCTGCCGGCAATTTTTTTTCCGTTTCTGTTTTCCGGCTGCTAAAATTTTTTTTCTGTTTCCGTTTCTGTTTTTCCGGCTCATTTTCCGTTTTCCGGATAAATTTTCAGTTTTTCCAGCTTTTTTCCATTTTCCGGTTCAATTGTCTGTTTTTCAAACTTTTTTCCACTTTCAAGCTCAATTTTATGTTTTCTGTTGCAGCCAAACTGGTAAGCATGCATGCAGGTTCACAATTATGTGAATTTTTCCTATTTCTAGTGAGATTTCTGCAAACATTTTTATTTCCGGCATAATCTCAGCAAATTTTTTCCGTTTCCGGCATACTTTCAGCAAATTTTTCCGTTTCTGTTTCCGTTTTCCGGCGTTTCATTTGTACCATTTTCCGTTTTCTGGCAAGTGCCAAAATTTTTCCGTTTCCGTTTCCGTTTTCCGTTAAGTGCCAAAATTTTTCTGTTTCTGTTTCCGTTTTCCGCCAGAAAGTTTTTGTTGACACACTAGGCATAAGTGCTTGTGAATGTCACAAGCAGGATATTTGGTGTCACAAGCAGAAATTTCACTGTCACATTGTGACATTCACATGAGTGTATTGTACAAAGAAGTGTGAAAGCTCAAAATTCACACAAAATTGCTTAACTTGGCTCCATTTTGCCAATTTTCACCTTCATAATCAATATATATATATATATATATTTAGCCTATTTTATTTGTATTTATAGGGATTTCGAAATTTTGGCTGGCTGCCAACTTCACATAAGGTCTCTGATAATAAGATGTCACAAGATGAAATTTTTGCTAATGTGAATGTCACAAGCACAAATTGGGACCTTGCGCCGCCTATGGTGTTGTTTTCAGCGTGGCGCCGGTGTCAGTGTGGTTCCATTTTTTGGCCAGTGCCCAAAGGCCCAAGGTGCCAGGTGCCCTCTTTGAGGACTGGCAGAGGTGCCGGTGCGGTGTGGTGCCATCTTTCCCGGTGCCTTTTCCATTACTTAGTGCTTGAATGCGTCATTAGGAATGAGGAAGTGTGCTTGTACTGAAGTCCATTTGAACAACTACTGACCAGAGTTGTTAAAAATACTGAACTTTTGTCAAAGTAAATGTAAATGTAAAGTATTTATTTTTTACTCAACCCTGAGTACAGAAAACATAAAGTATTTTGAAAATACTTTTACACTGTGTAAAACGTGAGTATACGTAAATACCAGTATTTTTACTCAGGGAAAACGTAAAAGCTAGTATTTTTTCAATTTTGTAATCGGAAAAACATAAAGGTGAGTAGAGCAAACGTGGAAGTCATCGCTTTCCCTACCCGTCACAACTTTGATCATTGCTGCTGCGATTTTCACAGCTACTTCAATTCGTTTTGAATAGTTTTCACTTGTTTTGCATCCCATTATTTTTTTGGAATTACGTTTCCTGTACTCGCGTACTTTCAAAAAGTACGCGAGTAAGTGAGTACCGGTATTTTTTTTGGGAGGAAACGTAAATGTATTCCGTAACGTATACGTAAAAGTATACGTAAAAGTTGAGTAAACTTAAATACGTTTTAACAACTATGCTACAGACCCATGTTTCCGTGAGCGCAGAACAGTCAACTGCGAACTGACCGGATTGGTTGTTTCCATCAGAGACAGCGCTGCCCTTGTCCAAAGCAGGCACGCAACGGGAGCCCCTGCGACCCTGTTTGCAAATCGAGCCAGGCTTGCATTTGTTGTTGCAGTTATCTGTGCAACAACATGTGGCTGCATTATCTCAGACCATGGTTTTAGTAAAATTCTTTTTACTAAAATTGTATTTTATTTTTATTAAAATTGTATTTTTTTATTTATTCATGTTCCATTTTATTTTATTTTATTTTATTTTATTCTGAAATGTCATTAATAAAATAAAATGAAACCATTTTACAAAAAATTTTCAAAAATTTTACAATTATTTTACAAAAATTTTACCAAAAATCTGAATCTTGGGTGGAAAGCCATTAAACAATGTGCACGTTAGAAGTATGCAGATGAATACAAAAAAAAATTTATGTAGACTTGCGACACAGTTTGCAACAAAGGGATCTGTTTGAATTTTGACCCCACAGGGGCCAGATAGATATGTAGCTAATTGCTCCTCTCGAGGGAAAGATAGCAAAAAATTTGTTTTTTTTTGGGGGTAAGGGGGGGTTTGCTGGGTACAATATATATAGGCTTTTTCAAGGTATAGAATGAAGAAAATGGGAAAAAATCACATAAATAATAATAATAATGTGAATGTCACAAGCGCAAATTGGGACCTTGCGCTGCCTATGATTGAAGCAGCTCACCTTGCACAGTGACAGTATTCATAATAAGAAACAATATGCACAGTGACAATACTCACCCTTATTGGAGTCATTGCGATTGGATTTGGACCTACGGCCTTCACCACCTGCGATCAGGTACAAATAAAAGGCAATTGCTTTTGCTGGATGGCAAATTGTGGCAATTTTTGTATTATTCACTTATAAACATTTTTCAGTTTAAAGGGAATATTGAGGCAGCTAACCTTGCACAGCCAGAATACTCATGATGAGAAAAAGTGGAATTATAGTTTTGTAGTCCATTTTGATGTATCACTTCTCAAGGGAATGACAGTGATGAAATTCTCCATTGCTTTTATACTCTGAGTTCACAGACCTGTCTTTTGTTCAGAAACACATGTTGCCCAAGTGAACAAAGAGACACATTCTGCATGTCTTTATTGCACCCTGGACAGAATTCCTTTGTGCTTTCATTCAAATTTCAGTCTGAATGAGTCGTTAAATGGTTAACATTTTGAAAAGTATGCATTTTCTATCTTAGCCCCACTTTTATTATTTTTATTATTAGTCATTATTTCATTCACACTTATGCATTTCAAATGTTTGAGTACCATTTCAGCTTCATTTACAAAGTCAGTTTGCACCAGCTGGGGGGGGGGGGTACTCTCCACACTTTTCCGTGCTCTAGAAATTTTGAAACAGCATATTTTGTGTGCTTAGATGGTCTGTCGCTAAAGAAGTGATTGAACTGAGTGCTAAACATAAATAGAAGAAATATGAGTGTACGTCATGTAAAGTCAAAAAAGTGCCCACCAATACCATAAAGCCCAGATAACAGCTAGCATTTGAAAAAATGATCAATTTTCTTGGAAAATATATATAAATACAATACCTGCATCCTACAAATGGAACCAGAGTTGCTAAAAGGTACCTATGTTTACTCAAAAAATATGGGTACGTGAGTACACGGTTAATACATTTACATATACTTTAAAAAAAAGTAATGTACTCACATGTACGTGTACATTTTTACAGCATACGCGTAAACAAAATGTATTTTAGAACATTTAATATGGGATAAATTTATGAAGTATACCCGGCGGACAGCACAGCTAATATGGAAACAAACCATAATTTGATGAATAAAATCTTGTGATCACTTTCGTAATTGATTATTTCATAGTAAAAACAAAAATATTATGATGAAAAAATTGTATAATTTTTGGTCCATTATTCAGATGGATTATGGTAGGTTTTCATACTAAGTGTGATGTTCGCCGAGTATAACTACACTTATATGTGCAATATTTAGCCAAAATACCCCCCCCCCAGTGGGGATTTGTTGAGTTGTTTCAAAGTGGAAGTTTTGCGGGGAGTTAAAAGGAGGGGGAGTATTTCACATGTGTGTATTGTACAAACAAGTGTGAAAGCTCAAAATTAACATGAAATTGCTTAAATTGTCTCCATTTTGCCAATTTTCACCTTCATAATCAATATTTCCATCTAGGTATATACATATATATCTATTTTTAGCCTATTTTATTTGTATTTATAGCAATTTTGAAATTTTTGGCTGGCTGCCAACTTCACATAAGGTCTCCGATAATAAGGTGTCACAAATGAAAACTTTAAGTATTTTTTAAATGCTTACCACTGTTGTCAGGTGATGTCCATTTTCACATGGGTTTTTTTCCAAGATAAGGGTGCTGGTTTCTTTCAACTTGACCATGAAATTGCTTCCAACTCTTAAAACACTTTTGTTATCAAATATTTGCATGGATAAATAATAAAGCACATGAACACTGAATATTAGTTGTGGTCAAGTAATATAGTGCATAAATACAAATAGTTTGTGTGAATAAATTTCATAGTGCATGAAATAGGTAAATTGTGTAAATAAATGAATAGACAAACACAGTGAAACGTTACACGCTGACAGTTCGCTGACAATAAGCTGACATGCATTTGTTTACGGTTGTCAGCGAACTGTCAGCCTATGTCATCCAATTGTCAGTACATTGTCAGCGTATGTCATCGAGCTGCAGCACATTTAAAAAGCACCTGTGTTGCTGTCAGCGAGCTGTCAGCATACTGACTGAGAATGCTTTGCATACAAGATACAGCTGTCAGCTAGCTGCAGCATGCATCAATTTAGCTGTCAGCGAGCTGTCAGTAAATTGAATTTTTTTGTCAGCGAGCTGCCATGTTTTTTGATGGTTTTCAAGCAAACTGTCAGCGAACTGTCAGCATGTAACGTTTCACTGTGAAAATGGGCCTAATTATCAAATCTCTGTATTCTTTATCCATCCATTCCACCACGGTCAACACAACAGTATGCCTTTAGCATCTTTATCAGTGATTTTAATATTGTTGAAGCGAGTAAGCACAAGGGTTTGTTACTTGCAGACTATGAAGACTCAGCCGGTGCCTTTCCTGGCACCTTTTACTTTGGCCCTGGTGCTAGCACCTTTGGCACTGGCAAAAAAGGGCACCGCACTGTACCCGCACTGGTGCTATTCTTAAAAAAATAGTACCGGCACCGGCAGGGCACCCTAAAAAAGAGCACTGCACCACACCATTACCTTAGCTTAGGCTTAGGCTTAGGCTTAGGCTTAGGCTTAGGCTTAGGCTTAGGCTTAGGCTTAGGCTTAGGCTTAGGCTTAGGCTTAGGCTTAGGCTTAGGCTTAGGCTTAGGCTTAGGCTTAGGCTTAGGCTTAGGCTTAGGCTTAGGCTTAGGCTTAGGCTTAGGCTTGGGCTTAGGCTTAGGCTTAGGCTTAGGCTTGGGCTTAGGCTTAGGCTTGGGCTTAGGCTTAGGCTTGGGCTTAGGCTTGGGCTTGGGCTTAGGCTTGGGCTTGGGCTTGGGCTTGGGCTTGGGCTTGGGCTTGGGCTTGGGCTTGGGCTTGGGCTTGGGCTTGGGCTTGGGCTTGGGCTTGGGCTTGGGCTTGGGCTTGGGCTTGGGCTTGGGCTTGGGCTTGGGCTTGGGCTTGGGCTTGGGCTTGGGCTTAGGCTTAGGCTTGGGCTTGGGCTTGGGCTTGGGCTTGGGCTTGGGCTTGGGCTTAGGCTTGGGCTTGGGCTTAGGCTTGGGCTTGGGCTTGGGCTTGGGCTTGGGCTTAGGCTTAGGCTTAGGCTTAGGCTTAGGCTTAGGCTTAGGCTTAGGCTTAGGCTTAGGCTTAGGCTTAGGCTTAGGCTTAGGCTTAGGCTTAGGCTTAGGCTTAGGCTTAGGCTTAGGCTTAGGCTTAGGCTTAGGCTTAGGCTTAGGCTTAGGCTTAGGCTTAGGCTTAGGCTTAGGCTTAGGCTTAGGCTTAGGCTTAGGCTTAGGCTTAGGCTTAGGCTTAGGCTTAGGCTTAGGCTTAGGCTTAGGCTTAGGCTTAGGCTTAGGCTTAGGCTTAGGCTTAGGCTTAGGCTTAGGCTTAGGCTTAGGCTTAGGCTTAGGCTTAGGCTTAGGCTTAGGCTTAGGCTTAGGCTTAGGCTTAGGCTTAGGCTTAGGCTTAGGCTTAGGCTTAGGCTTAGGCTTAGGCTTAGGCTTAGGCTTAGGCTTAGGCTTAGGCTTAGGCTTAGGCTTAGGCTTAGGCTTAGGCTTAGGCTTAGGCTTAGGCTTAGGCTTAGGCTTAGGCTTAGGCTTAGGCTTAGGCTTAGGCTTAGGCTTAGGCTTAGGCTTAGGCTTAGGCTTAGGCTTAGGCTTAGGCTTAGGCTTAGGCTTAGGCTTAGGCTTAGGCTTAGGCTTAGGCTTAGGCTTAGGCTTAGGCTTAGGCTTAGGCTTAGGCTTAGGCTTAGGCTTAGGCTTAGGCTTAGGCTTAGGCTTAGGCTTAGGCTTAGGCTTAGGCTTAGGCTTAGGCTTAGGCTTAGGCTTAGGCTTAGGCTTAGGCTTAGGCTTAGGCTTAGGCTTAGGCTTAGGCTTAGGCTTAGGCTTAGGCTTAGGCTTAGGCTTAGGCTTAGGCTTAGGCTTAGGCTTAGGCTTAGGCTTAGGCTTAGGCTTAGGCTTAGGCTTAGGCTTAGGCTTAGGCTTAGGCTTAGGCTTAGGCTTAGGCTTAGGCTTAGGCTTAGGCTTAGGCTTAGGCTTAGGCTTAGGCTTAGGCTTAGGCTTAGGCTTAGGCTTAGGCTTAGGCTTAGGCTTAGGCTTAGGCTTAGGCTTAGGCTTAGGCTTAGGCTTAGGCTTAGGCTTAGGCTTAGGCTTAGGCTTAGGCTTAGGCTTAGGCTTAGGCTTAGGCTTAGGCTTAGGCTTAGGCTTAGGCTTAGGCTTAGGCTTAGGCTTAGGCTTAGGCTTAGGCTTAGGCTTAGGCTTAGGCTTAGGCTTAGGCTTAGGCTTAGGCTTAGGCTTAGGCTTAGGCTTAGGCTTAGGCTTAGGCTTAGGCTTAGGCTTAGGCTTAGGCTTAGGCTTAGGCTTAGGCTTAGGCTTAGGCTTAGGCTTAGGCTTAGGCTTAGGCTTAGGCTTAGGCTTAGGCTTAGGCTTAGGCTTAGGCTTAGGCTTAGGCTTAGGCTTAGGCTTAGGCTTAGGCTTAGGCTTAGGCTTAGGCTTAGGCTTAGGCTTAGGCTTAGGCTTAGGCTTAGGCTTAGGCTTAGGCTTAGGCTTAGGCTTAGGCTTAGGCTTAGGCTTAGGCTTAGGCTTAGGCTTAGGCTTAGGCTTAGGCTTAGGCTTAGGCTTAGGCTTAGGCTTAGGCTTAGGCTTAGGCTTAGGCTTAGGCTTAGGCTTAGGCTTAGGCTTAGGCTTAGGCTTAGGCTTAGGCTTAGGCTTAGGCTTAGGCTTAGGCTTAGGCTTAGGCTTAGGCTTAGGCTTAGGCTTAGGCTTAGGCTTAGGCTTAGGCTTAGGCTTAGGCTTAGGCTTAGGCTTAGGCTTAGGCTTAGGCTTAGGCTTAGGCTTAGGCTTAGGCTTAGGCTTAGGCTTAGGCTTAGGCTTAGGCTTAGGCTTAGGCTTAGGCTTAGGCTTAGGCTTAGGCTTAGGCTTAGGCTTAGGCTTAGGCTTAGGCTTAGGCTTAGGCTTAGGCTTAGGCTTAGGCTTAGGCTTAGGCTTAGGCTTAGGCTTAGGCTTAGGCTTAGGCTTAGGCTTAGGCTTAGGCTTAGGCTTAGGCTTAGGCTTAGGCTTAGGCTTAGGCTTAGGCTTAGGCTTAGGCTTAGGCTTAGGCTTAGGCTTAGGCTTAGGCTTAGGCTTAGGCTTAGGCTTAGGCTTAGGCTTAGGCTTAGGCTTAGGCTTAGGCTTAGGCTTAGGCTTAGGCTTAGGCTTAGGCTTAGGCTTAGGCTTAGGCTTAGGCTTAGGCTTAGGCTTAGGCTTAGGCTTAGGCTTAGGCTTAGGCTTAGGCTTAGGCTTAGGCTTAGGCTTAGGCTTAGGCTTAGGCTTAGGCTTAGGCTTAGGCTTAGGCTTAGGCTTAGGCTTAGGCTTAGGCTTAGGCTTAGGCTTAGGCTTAGGCTTAGGCTTAGGCTTAGGCTTAGGCTTAGGCTTAGGCTTAGGCTTAGGCTTAGGCTTAGGCTTAGGCTTAGGCTTAGGCTTAGGCTTAGGCTTAGGCTTAGGCTTAGGCTTAGGCTTAGGCTTAGGCTTAGGCTTAGGCTTAGGCTTAGGCTTAGGCTTAGGCTTAGGCTTAGGCTTAGGCTTAGGCTTAGGCTTAGGCTTAGGCTTAGGCTTAGGCTTAGGCTTAGGCTTAGGCTTAGGCTTAGGCTTAGGCTTAGGCTTAGGCTTAGGCTTAGGCTTAGGCTTAGGCTTAGGCTTAGGCTTAGGCTTAGGCTTAGGCTTAGGCTTAGGCTTAGGCTTAGGCTTAGGCTTAGGCTTAGGCTTAGGCTTAGGCTTAGGCTTAGGCTTAGGCTTAGGCTTAGGCTTAGGCTTAGGCTTAGGCTTAGGCTTAGGCTTAGGCTTAGGCTTAGGCTTAGGCTTAGGCTTAGGCTTAGGCTTAGGCTTAGGCTTAGGCTTAGGCTTAGGCTTAGGCTTAGGCTTAGGCTTAGGCTTAGGCTTAGGCTTAGGCTTAGGCTTAGGCTTAGGCTTAGGCTTAGGCTTAGGCTTAGGCTTAGGCTTAGGCTTAGGCTTAGGCTTAGGCTTAGGCTTAGGCTTAGGCTTAGGCTTAGGCTTAGGCTTAGGCTTAGGCTTAGGCTTAGGCTTAGGCTTAGGCTTAGGCTTAGGCTTAGGCTTAGGCTTAGGCTTAGGCTTAGGCTTAGGCTTAGGCTTAGGCTTAGGCTTAGGCTTAGGCTTAGGCTTAGGCTTAGGCTTAGGCTTAGGCTTAGGCTTAGGCTTAGGCTTAGGCTTAGGCTTAGGCTTAGGCTTAGGCTTAGGCTTAGGCTTAGGCTTAGGCTTAGGCTTAGGCTTAGGCTTAGGCTTAGGCTTAGGCTTAGGCTTAGGCTTAGGCTTAGGCTTAGGCTTAGGCTTAGGCTTAGGCTTAGGCTTAGGCTTAGGCTTAGGCTTAGGCTTAGGCTTAGGCTTAGGCTTAGGCTTAGGCTTAGGCTTAGGCTTAGGCTTAGGCTTAGGCTTAGGCTTAGGCTTAGGCTTAGGCTTAGGCTTAGGCTTAGGCTTAGGCTTAGGCTTAGGCTTAGGCTTAGGCTTAGGCTTAGGCTTAGGCTTAGGCTTAGGCTTAGGCTTAGGCTTAGGCTTAGGCTTAGGCTTAGGCTTAGGCTTAGGCTTAGGCTTAGGCTTAGGCTTAGGCTTAGGCTTAGGCTTAGGCTTAGGCTTAGGCTTAGGCTTAGGCTTAGGCTTAGGCTTAGGCTTAGGCTTAGGCTTAGGCTTAGGCTTAGGCTTAGGCTTAGGCTTAGGCTTAGGCTTAGGCTTAGGCTTAGGCTTAGGCTTGGCTTAGGCTTAGGCTTAGGCTTAGGCTTAGGCTTAGGCTTAGGCTTAGGCTTAGGCTTAGGCTTAGGCTTAGGCTTAGGCTTAGGCTTAGGCTTAGGCTTAGGCTTAGGCTTAGGCTTAGGCTTAGGCTTAGGCTTAGGCTTAGGCTTAGGCTTAGGCTTAGGCTTAGGCTTAGGCTTAGGCTTAGGCTTAGGCTTAGGCTTAGGCTTAGGCTTAGGCTTAGGCTTAGGCTTAGGCTTAGGCTTAGGCTTAGGCTTAGGCTTAGGCTTAGGCTTAGGCTTAGGCTTAGGCTTAGGCTTAGGCTTAGGCTTAGGCTTAGGCTTAGGCTTAGGCTTAGGCTTAGGCTTAGGCTTAGGCTTAGGCTTAGGCTTAGGCTTAGGCTTAGGCTTAGGCTTAGGCTTAGGCTTAGGCTTAGGCTTAGGCTTAGGCTTAGGCTTAGGCTTAGGCTTAGGCTTAGGCTTAGGCTTAGGCTTAGGCTTAGGCTTAGGCTTAGGCTTAGGCTTAGGCTTAGGCTTAGGCTTAGGCTTAGGCTTAGGCTTAGGCTTAGGCTTAGGCTTAGGCTTAGGCTTAGGCTTAGGCTTAGGCTTAGGCTTAGGCTTAGGCTTAGGCTTAGGCTTAGGCTTAGGCTTAGGCTTAGGCTTAGGCTTAGGCTTAGGCTTAGGCTTAGGCTTAGGCTTAGGCTTAGGCTTAGGCTTAGGCTTAGGCTTAGGCTTAGGCTTAGGCTTAGGCTTAGGCTTAGGCTTAGGCTTAGGCTTAGGCTTAGGCTTAGGCTTAGGCTTAGGCTTAGGCTTAGGCTTAGGCTTAGGCTTAGGCTTAGGCTTAGGCTTAGGCTTAGGCTTAGGCTTAGGCTTAGGCTTAGGCTTAGGCTTAGGCTTAGGCTTAGGCTTAGGCTTAGGCTTAGGCTTAGGCTTAGGCTTAGGCTTAGGCTTAGGCTTAGGCTTAGGCTTAGGCTTAGGCTTAGGCTTAGGCTTAGGCTTAGGCTTAGGCTTAGGCTTAGGCTTAGGCTTAGGCTTAGGCTTAGGCTTAGGCTTAGGCTTAGGCTTAGGCTTAGGCTTAGGCTTAGGCTTAGGCTTAGGCTTAGGCTTAGGCTTAGGCTTAGGCTTAGGCTTAGGCTTAGGCTTAGGCTTAGGCTTAGGCTTAGGCTTAGGCTTAGGCTTAGGCTTAGGCTTAGGCTTAGGCTTAGGCTTAGGCTTAGGCTTAGGCTTAGGCTTAGGCTTAGGCTTAGGCTTAGGCTTAGGCTTAGGCTTAGGCTTAGGCTTAGGCTTAGGCTTAGGCTTAGGCTTAGGCTTAGGCTTAGGCTTAGGCTTAGGCTTAGGCTTAGGCTTAGGCTTAGGCTTAGGCTTAGGCTTAGGCTTAGGCTTAGGCTTAGGCTTAGGCTTAGGCTTAGGCTTAGGCTTAGGCTTAGGCTTAGGCTTAGGCTTAGGCTTAGGCTTAGGCTTAGGCTTAGGCTTAGGCTTAGGCTTAGGCTTAGGCTTAGGCTTAGGCTTAGGCTTAGGCTTAGGCTTAGGCTTAGGCTTAGGCTTAGGCTTAGGCTTAGGCTTAGGCTTAGGCTTAGGCTTAGGCTTAGGCTTAGGCTTAGGCTTAGGCTTAGGCTTAGGCTTAGGCTTAGGCTTAGGCTTAGGCTTAGGCTTAGGCTTAGGCTTAGGCTTAGGCTTAGGCTTAGGCTTAGGCTTAGGCTTAGGCTTAGGCTTAGGCTTAGGCTTAGGCTTAGGCTTAGGCTTAGGCTTAGGCTTAGGCTTAGGCTTAGGCTTAGGCTTAGGCTTAGGCTTAGGCTTAGGCTTAGGCTTAGGCTTAGGCTTAGGCTTAGGCTTAGGCTTAGGCTTAGGCTTAGGCTTAGGCTTAGGCTTAGGCTTAGGCTTAGGCTTAGGCTTAGGCTTAGGCTTAGGCTTAGGCTTAGGCTTAGGCTTAGGCTTAGGCTTAGGCTTAGGCTTAGGCTTAGGCTTAGGCTTAGGCTTAGGCTTAGGCTTAGGCTTAGGCTTAGGCTTAGGCTTAGGCTTAGGCTTAGGCTTAGGCTTAGGCTTAGGCTTAGGCTTAGGCTTAGGCTTAGGCTTAGGCTTAGGCTTAGGCTTAGGCTTAGGCTTAGGCTTAGGCTTAGGCTTAGGCTTAGGCTTAGGCTTAGGCTTAGGCTTAGGCTTAGGCTTAGGCTTAGGCTTAGGCTTAGGCTTAGGCTTAGGCTTAGGCTTAGGCTTAGGCTTAGGCTTAGGCTTAGGCTTAGGCTTAGGCTTAGGCTTAGGCTTAGGCTTAGGCTTAGGCTTAGGCTTAGGCTTAGGCTTAGGCTTAGGCTTAGGCTTAGGCTTAGGC
>CAXIWS010000174.1:0-82247 GCA_964036195.1 Sphaerolaimus hirsutus
CGTTCAAAGCTCCCGGGGTGCTGTGCTGTGCAAATTGTTCCAAGTAAAGCACCCGGGTTCCTTACTTCTCATCCGAAAATTTTTTGGTGATCATCTCTTATCATAAATAATATTTCGGTGAGGAACGATCACAAGACCATATGTTGCATGGGAATTTGTTTGCATGGCACGCGGCGTTGTTTTGCATACATTGCACACGTATTTAATTGCATGCTGCGGCCACATCAAACGCTCCTGGTGTAATTCACCTCAGAGCAACTTGAAGTGGCGCTTGTGTTCAGTGATTTCTGGGTCATGGGAATATTGCTTAAGTTCATCAAAGCATTTCAACTCTACCATAGTATAGCACCCGGTGATTTGCATTGCACCAGGGTACTATAAACAGCACTTGAAAAGTAGTTCAAAAAGTGCTCCAATTTTGTAAAGCACCAGGGGTGCTTTGATTGGAGAAATACGGTATAGTCAAATGTTTGTGACTTCAAGTGAAATTTGGCATGGAATACTGATCAAACAAAATTATAAAAGGAGGTTGTTACTTCGGGAGTGATGTGAAAAAATGTTTACACACTGTGAAGGTACATGGAAGCACATTACTTGACTGTGGAAGCACATTGCCCATGGTAGCACATAGAAATGTATGCTTTTATACAGGGGTTGTGCAGATTTGGACCCCCGTGGGGGTTCAAATAGATAGCAAATCACTCCTCTGGAGGGATAGATAGCTGAAAAAAAATTATTTGGGGGGAGGGGGTTCGCGGGGGTTCAATATATAGGCTTTTCCAAGGTAAAAAAGGAAGAAAAGGGAAAAAACCGCTGAAAGTAGGTGAAAAACAGCTAAAAATAGGTATATAAGTACATATAGTACAAAAATTAGCTGAAAATGAGCAATGAGGAACATGAATGAGAATTTTGAAGGTGAAAAACTATAAAATGGTATGAAAATTACTGATTTTGAGCAAAAATTGGGGCAAAATTTTGACAATTTGGGGATAGATAGCTGAAAATTTTCCCTCCGGGATAGATAGATAGCTGAGCGGGCCTCTGGGATAGATAGATAGCTGAGCGGGCCTCCGGGATAGATAGATAGCTGAGTGGGCCTCCGGGATAGATAGATAGCTGGTAAATTTGGGGGGGGGGTAACCCCCCCCCCCCAACCCCCCTACTAAACCCCTGCTTTGATACTAAATATGCCACTTAATCAATGAAAACAACCACCAATGTCAATTTGTGTGTGAAATAGCATGCTTGTGTAGGTGGAAATATGGCTAGCTAATCATGCGTAAAATGTAATGACCCTTTTTGTGCAGACGCTCCGACGACTCGAGAACGACCATGTGTGACCGAATGATGGCCCGCGGTGCACAGGGAAGTCACAGTGAACGCGAGGTTCGCTGTGCACTGCAAATCCGCCAACGAAGCCGCAGCCCCAGGACGGTACGCCCGAATGGACACTACTGCGGCCATGAATTTATTAAGTATTTTCTTTTCCGTTAATTACGTAACTATTTCCCGTGTGATTTTAATTGTGTCATTTCCTGTTTTAGTTAATTAAGCTAATTAAGTTACCCGCATTTTAAGTTAATTAAGTGATTACTTTCGTTTTCTGAATGCACTTTCTGATATGTAATTTCGAATGTTAAATTTATTAAGGTTTCTATCAAGTTTACATATTTGGTCAAAAGGGTGCAGTGTCTGGGAATGGGTTAGAAAAGCTTTGAAGTTTCCTGTTCAGCTAAAAGGTGTCGACTCTGTTAAACACCTTGGCACCCCGATAGATAACATTCAGAAAATTCCCCGACCAAGTGCGTTTTTATTTAGGACTAGGTAATGGGTGGAAAAGTGGCAAACGGCAATTATTGTCGACATGCGACTGCAAGACACATGCAGAGCACAGTCTACAGTGAAGAGCACAGCAGTGCCAATTAATTATTCCCATCACCCAGGGTGATTGGTGAACTCACAAGTGCTAGTGTCTTTGTAGCGTGTGTTCAGGCCCAAAATTCCAACCCTTACCCGGCAATGCAATAACCTTGAACAAACCCCCGCAAATGAGCGTTCTTTCTGTGGCCTTGGTCGGGCGCGCTATAAAATATCTTTTCACCTAAAGGGGCGCAGGTTGATAACATGTGTCACACCACCTGCTCTAAATTGTACCGTAACCTCTGAATAAAAACCCAGTTTATGACACTCACCTCTGAGATAATTTTATTTTAATTACGTCATATTAGTCACAGTTACCTTACGCTTGGTTTAGTTTACGTCTGTTTTTTCTTTATTTACCGCATTCAATTAATTTTCCCGTGCCTTGTACGCTATGTTAATTGTTTTCCAGTGATCATTGAATTTGCCTTGTAATTCTCTAATTACGGTTAATTGTTGTGTCTCAGATTTAGTATTCATTTCTATTATGGTAGACTTTTTGTGATTATAAAACGCGCTGATTTTACATTTTTTCACCCACTAGAGGCTATACGACTCACTTGTGTTATTGTGAAATTGACTCTGACTATATTGCTAAATAAAGTTCCCGTGAATCCAACTTGGTCCCCCTGAAGCATACTAACTGCTTGAATTTTAATTTGAATTTTATTAATTACGGCTTTATGTTATTTACGGCTTATTAACAGTTACTCGAAGTAAACCGCCGGCTGCAGTTACGAAAGGGATTGGTAAGTTGCCGTGTCCGTCTTCGGGAACTTGTCAGGACCCCAAGGGGTACTGGCGCTGTTCCTGATTTGCGTGTAAAATCCCCGTACCATAAAAACAAACATTTATCTAATTACGCACGCAATTAAAAGCGCAAAGGGACCGAAATTTACAATTCTCCGCCGCGGCAAATTTGACGAGTGGCGTATTTTTGTGGTAAAAACGGAAACTAGTAAAATTAGTAAAAACGTAAAATATCTGACACTTGCACACAAAAATTTTGCAAAATACTTAGTGCTTAGATTATAATTTAGGATACCTTATGAAATAGTACAATATCATGCTTGAATTGTGTATCATGTTCAAATTGAGTCCCACTGTAAGAGCATTGTAAAAAATACAGCCCCAGGTTCAAAACAAGCCAATACAGTACCCATTTTTGACTGTTGTATTTCTTCTAATAGAATGGTACCATTCTACCATATTTACTCGAGTAGTTCCCCCAGGGAATTATTTTTTCATCAGACAATTTTGAGGGAGGATTTATTCAAGGGGGGAATTATTATTCCATTAAAATTTGCAACATGATCTCAGATGATCACCAAAAACATCCATCACAGTTCCCACGTTTCTTGCACATCACCCTGATCTGCATCTTTATTTTACCTTTAAGCCGGAATTAGAGCTCAGCGTCGATTTGATGTGAAATGACGACGTAAAATGACGTTGTAAAATGAATTACACGAGTGTGGATCATGCAACCGTTGATGTGAAATGTAAAGTTAGTTGCCTGACGTAAAATGATGACGTGAAATGATAAAAATTGAATTTTTCAATTCGTTCTAGTTGTGGCTGATAACACTCAGTATTGGACACGATTAAGGTATTGATTCATATATTATCCTTAGAAAATTGTAGACCCGTAGCATGATCCACACTCGTGTAATTAATTCTACGACGTCATTTTACGTTGTCATTTCACGTCAAATCGACGCTGAGCTCTAATTCCGGCTTAATAGCAATGATGTTGATGAAAGTTTTGAATACTATCAGCACATTGGCAACACTGGTGGCTTACACTAGCCAAAGTTTCATGATCACAACTTAAAGCAGCATTGAGCTAGAGCACCATTTGTACATCAGTACAAGATGACTGAAATTGTAACCCCTGTAAAATAATATGGAACTTGTTGAGTTGACTTGTGAACGAGCTCCTATTCCTAACCGAGGAAGAGGACAAATGTGAACGTATGAAGTTTGACGTGAAGCGTCGTCTCTTAGTTGACGTTCCGTTATTTTATCAAATGTGATTAGTTGAGTTGAAGTGAATTGACGTGAGTTAGTGTGAAGCGAATTTAGATTGTTTCCAAAAGGTTTTGACGAACGTTTTTATTTAGACAATTAAATACAAAGAAATAAGTGTAAATAAAATATACGTAAATAAGGGAATTAATTTACAACTAAATTAATTACTTAAAAATGAAACATAAATAAAGCTTAAATTACCGTAGAAATAAGGCAATTAAAGAAGGCACTTAATTACAACAAAAGGCGATAATTAAGTGGCGCGGTTGTGAACAAAGCACCTTAAATAGCGCGGGTGTGAATAAAGCACTAAGGTGATTTAAAGCACCAAGAGTTAAAACTTAGCACCAAAATTAAGCGACCTATTAAAAGTGACAACGGCGCTTATTTAGATCCTAGGAAGAGATTTGTGTGAAGTTGACAAGGTTGCAAACACTGCCAATTTAAGCTGTGAAATCGGCTTTTGAGGGCCAGACCGATGGCGACTGGCTTGGCGCCAATCGGTCGGCTCTAATCTCCGATTTTTACCCAACATTTCCAATTGTGAAATATCAACTCTTGCCCGCTCGCTTCTCCGATGAAAAGCGAGCTAAACTGGCAAGATAGTGAAAATGTGAGACAAGCCAGACAGCATTTGAAATGGCGCGCGGGCCCGGCCCCTCGCTTGGGGCGAGCCCGTCGCTTAACATAAACATGTTGGCGTATTTGCATGCCGCTTGTCAAGGAAATGTGGCGGAATGTGAGCAATGACTAAGATCTAAATATGTGAGCAACGTAAAGGGCACGTTGTAAACATGATCGCTTGAGATATTAAATGGTGAATATTGAGATGTTAAAAAGGTGGAATGTGAATTGAAATGGAATCTTGATAAATTGCATTAACTAAATATAAAAGCGAACATAAGAACGTCAACTTAAATATTGAAAGTTTTACATTTTACGATAATGTTACACAGCCCCCACAGTTCCGCAGTGGGTGGAGCTAGAGGGGGTAAATTTTGGGTGAAAACTCAAAGCCCCTGATATATTAACGTGTTAAAATTTAAAGCTACAACCGTAGCTTATGCCTAGCGCGAATGGCGAGCACTGTCCAGGGACTTTTCAGCCCAACCATGTACAATTTTATCTACCGTATTTACTCGAATAAATCCCCCCACTTGAATAATTCCCCCACTCGAATAATTCCCCCCTGTTAGGCGAGTGAGGAAAAAATAATTCCCCCACTTGAATAATTCTCCCCCCAATGATGGAAGGTAGTTAATGCACATTTATTTCAAAAACAATCGATGAAGTCAACCCAAGCAAAAGAACTGTGTGTGGTTTGATTCACTGAATGCAAATGCAGTACATCGAGGTTCAAAGATGCAAGTGTGCACTACCAATGGAAACAGGATGTGTATTTAGTGTGATAGAAACATGGCTAAAAAATTTGACGAAATAATAATCCCCCCACTTGAATAATCCCCCCCTTGAATAGTTCCCCCCTCAAAAATGTCTAACAAAAAAATTATTCGAGTAAATACAGTATCTTCGATGTTATTTTATTGTTTTTTTATTTTACTCTTCAATTTTCCATTTTATTTCAATTCATTTTCCTTTTGTGAGATTTTGCCAACGCTGCTCATGAGCGGCTTCCTGGATAGAGTTGGCCGGCCAAGTTGGGGGGTCCCCATCCATCCCTGTCTCTAGGCACTCTAGCTGGGCATACTCATGCTCAGCCTGTCTGACAATGACATGCATTTTAATGAGTTCTAATTTTGATTTGATATTGGCCAATTTAATATTTCTTGTTTTACTACCCACTACCCGCAGTGATTTTATGACTTTTACCTATCGGTTATTTTATGACTTTATGTATATTTTGCGTGTGTGTTGATTTATGCCTATATGTTGGCAACGTGACAGCCAATGGATATACAAGCGAAAGGAAAACATTGGCTATCTACAGTGGCCCCGGCTGGGGACCGGTCCCCTGCAACACATAAAAATTTGCAAAAGTTAATAATTGGTGTGTATGGGTCGTTTGCATGTTAAATAGGTGAATTATCACCAAATTTGCATGCACAAAATTTATGCAAGACAGTTACATTCGCTGATTCATTTTCTTTGGGGGATGTAAAAAATTGTTTCTCAATTTTGGCATGCATGTACTCCTTCTTTGGCCCCGCGCACACTAGTTTACCGGCGTTTTCAGTTTACCGGCGGTAAACTCAATTTTTTAGTTTACCGGCTAAATTCACGCATTGTAAAAGTGGGTGGAGTTTAGGCCGCCATCTTTATTTTTTTCAAGTTTGCCAGTGATGTGAATTTACGCCGTAAACGTTAATTTTTAATTTCTTTAATTGTGGAAGAACAGAGCATTGTTCATGCAATTTTTTTTGTCATCGTGTACAGTACATCCTGTAGATATTGTCCAAATTTTCAAAATATTTTTAAGTGCAAAATTAAATTCTTTATTGAATTTATTTATTTTCAGCAGACAAAAATTCATATAAAATCAACCGTTTCATTTATTTGTTTATTTAATGGATGGAAAGGAACAGTTTTCATTCAGCTATCGATTGGTATACACGGCGGACATTAAAAATCAAAAATTGGATTTTTCATGAATTTTTGTCATAAAAATACATTTTAATCAATAAAAATTCAATGGAATGCATGAATCATTCAAAAATCGGACACATGAAAGACAACCATAAGATGCACACATAACACAATTTTCGCAGTGTAAAATGAAAGACTTTTCAACTTATGATTTTTTCATTTTTCTAACTAAAGAAGTCTGTAAAAAATAAAAAAATGACCAAAACTTGTCAATGAAATGACAGTTTGTTTGCCTGTTACCATTGTAACTAATTGCACTTGAAAAATTGACTGTAAATGTGGCACATAACATGCAAATGATTTTTTTTAATTTTTCATTCAAGTTTAACATGAGTATGTGACTGAATTGCAAACTGCTATTTTTACAGCAATTTTTCAATTTGATTTTAACATAAAACATAGTTGTAAATTCAACAATCTGAAGGATTAACTGATGCAACACAACCAGCGGGAGTAAGCATACAATTCTTGATCATTCCCCTCATGTGGCTTGCTTCTCTATTGTCAATGTACATTTGTATTTACACTGGAGGGACATCATCAGGCTGAGTCAATTTGAGTCAGAAGACTCAGATATAAACAAAAATACTGCTTGTAGCACTAGTACATTGTTCCACTATGCCTGATGTTTTTTAGTTATATTCTCACATTATTAGCTGTTGGTTACTCTTATATGTATTCCTCAAACAAACATCTTTTATGTATTCCTTTTTTAAGTTTACTATATGTATGAACTTTTACATGTATTCTTTTTTTTAGTTAACTATATGTATGAACTTTTACATGTATTCTTTTTTTTAGTTAACTATATGTTTGAATTTATACAATTTATGGCAAAATTTTAAAAAATTCATAAAAATTTTTTGGAAAAAAGTTGGGACTTGTAAAAAACACCATTAAAACCGCAAATTTTTCCTGCACATGTCAGTGAACAAATGGCTCAAATCTGACCTACGAGTGACAAATGAAGTATTCGGGTATTTATACTTACGTTTACGTTTTCCAAAACTACCATTACGTTTTGTTACGTTTTCCTGGCCAAAATACACGGGTACTATGGAAAATATAAAAATCTTATGGAAAATAGAAAAACTGCTATTTATTTAGAATATTTTCAAAACCCTATGCATAAAGTTCATGCGCGGCGACTTTTGGTGTGTTTATGTATTGTGATTCATTATAACAATGCGCTAGGGTGCTGATATTGGTGGAAAAATGTAGCCAAAACATTTCTCTACCAACGTATAAAATGCACCCTATCTTTATCCTACCCCCATCCCATATAGTCCCCAAAATGAAATTGGTGTAGACAAAAGTTCATGCGCCAGGAACAAAAGTTCACTTCTATGATAATGCTAGGGGGTAGGATAAAGTTGGGGGGCTGGAATTTCATACTTTCTTAATGAAATGTTCTGGCTATATTTTGATACAAAAATCAGCCCCCCCCCCCCCCCTAGCACATCGTTATCACAAATTGCAATTATAAAAACACAAAAGTTGCCTGTGCAGGAACCTTATGCGTGGGGTGTATTAGATTCCACTCACCGTGTACTTGACAATGAATAAATACTTCACATTATTCATCATGTTCAGCAAACTTTAAGAATAGGTGAGGTTTTTTCACATGCTCTGATGATGGGAACGCTTCACCATATGTTTACGTTTTTTTTACGTTTACCCGGGTACTTTCAAAGTATTTTACATTTTTAGTATCAATACTTAAAATTGAGAAAAGGTATTTACGTTTACGTTTACGTTTTCCAAAAATACCGGTATTTGTACAACTCAGTTGGAAACGACAATATTCAGATGACATTTTATGATGATGTAGGTTTTTCAGAAAAATATCAAGTATGGTACAATGTACCTAGTATACGCAGTATGCTGCCAGAGTTGTTGAAAGACTCTCTTAAAAGCTTTCTTCAAAGTATACATAAACAAAGAGTATTTTTGTTTAGGTACTACTACCCCCATAGTACAGACTACATCAACTAATTTTTTACAACTACTTTCATGAGTAAACCTGAGTAAAATATGTTTCCCCAGAACACATAAAAGTGAGTATTTTTGAGACATTTTGCCAATATTTTCACCCAAAATCACACATTTTCATACTTTTTTTGCCCATTTTCACCTTAAAATAAATTAGTGTATGTGGTTTTTGCCCATTTTCAGCTATTTTTGGCCAGAGTTTTTGTGAGCTTATATATGTATTTCTTTTTATTTACCCCTATCTTTAGCAATTGTCCCATGTATCCCTTCTATACATGGAAAAAGCTTATACCATAAATTGTTGAATAAGTCATGACTCTCGAAAAACTTTTTTTAACACAGCATATTGAACACATGTGAACCAGGGATGAAATAAAAACACACAATTAAATACCGATACTCATAGAGTTTTACATAGAAACCAAAAAATTTAGAAATATTGAAACCCAAATCAAAATGAGTGAAGGAGAACATGGAAACACAGAACCACAGAAAACACAGAATTTTTTTGTCTTTTTTTCATCGGATTCCACACCATGCTGTGTTGAACTGAACAAAAGTAGGTACCGTATCACCTAGAATTACCCCCCCCCCTGAATTAACCCCCCCTCGAATTAAACCTCCTCAAAATGGGCTTGGGAAATAATAACCCCCCTCACTCGAAATACCCCCCCCCCTTCCGGAATGATGTACATCATGTATGTAATAAACATGTCATGTAAACTCGGCAGACATTATGCGAGTCAATGGTCTAACGAATTTTTGTACAAGTGCCATTCTAACCCAATTTCATTGTTATTGACACTCGTATTTCATGCGTAGGGATGACCATCAACAAATTTTTCAATTAGATAAGTGAACCGTCACCATCGAAATTTGGATTTAAGATCTACACTTGATAAATATACGATAATTTCTTATTATTACAAACATAGTGAGCATTTTATGTTATTCAGAGCAATTTTTAGATTTTCAAAATGATCCAGATTTAGCTAGTGGTGTACAGTGTACAGGGTCGTTCTTCCCTTGTTCTATCGCATGCACACATACATACTTTTTTGTTGGAATTTGTCCGGGCTGTTACAATCAAATACCTTGTTATCTGCTTTCATATGACAATATGCGTGTTCAGTTTATCCTGTTCTCGCATAAAACGTCGGATTGAATAAGATTTACCATGAATCGATTGGAATGCATTCATTCAAATTCAAAATTAACTTAACAATTTTAACGAAATTTAAAATTGGTACGTAAGGGCCGAATCACTGATTCCTTTCATGTCTGCCGAGTTTATGCAATGTACATTATGTATTTATTACTGCTAATTTACATTGCAGCTACAAATGGACTACCGTATTTCCTCGAAATACCCCCCCCCTCGAAATACCCCCCCCCCCTCGTTTGACCCCCCCCCCCTCTCGAGACCACTATGAAACAATCACCCCCCCCCCCTCGAAATACCCCCCCCCCAAATTGAGTGTAAAGGGAACGTACATGACAATAACTGAAGTTTGTGTTCTGTGTACTGCAGAACAAACGTTAAAACAATGTCGGTGTCACGTTAGAACAGTGTACATACCACCTACATACTAATATTAGTCTACAGAACCTTATAAATTGGCGGTTTTTGTTGCATTTTTCGACGTCTACGTACGTTTCAGACGACAATTTCGTACTTGGTTTTCAAAAATTTTCTTGTGAAATAATAACCCCCCCCCCCCTCGAAATACCCCCCCCTCGTTTAACCCCCCCCCTCTCGGGACCACTATGAAACAATCACCCCCCGGGGGGTATTTCAAGGAAATACGGTAGTTTGTGTAGCTATCAATGCTTTTATGTAAATACAAATATATCCTGTTTGGACACATTTATTACCTGTTTTGGGAACGCAAATGCCTACTATTTACTACAATCCTAATGAAAATTTCTGACGAAATAATACCCCCCTCGAATAACCCCCCCCCCCAAATTAACCCCCCTTAAATTTTGCTGGTGAAATGATAAACCCCCATGGGGGTATTTCGAGGTAATATGGTATGTGTACATGTCAACAGATTGATGCATACCGTAAATCCTCGAATTAGTCCTCCCCCTCGAATAACTCCCTCCTCTTGCGAGTGTGAGGAAAAAATAACTCCCCCTCTCGAATAACTCCCCCATTTTCTGGCCGGTGCCCCAGGGTGCCAGGTGCCCTTTTGATGCGTTGGCAAAGGTGCCGGTGCGGTGCGGTGCCATTTTTTCCGGTGCCTTTAACATCACTAGTCGAGTCGCGTTCGAGCCCTAGCTTGGGGGCTAGACATCTTAATCCTTTGTCTAGAACACAGTATGAATTCATTGTGTCTTGAATGCGATTTCTCGTTTAAACTGTATTTGAGGTAATTTGTCTTGACTAGCCTAGGCTCTGACTGTGAAGCAACACAGAGTTTTTCAATGATTCGATGTACCCTATTTCTCCATTTATAGCACCCCCCTTGCATTACACCTGGGGTGTTACACAGTTTTATAGCACCCCGGGGGTGCTATGCTAGGTTTCAAAAAGGTAGGCTCGTATTCAACAGTTTAAATACTGTGCGTGGCGCCACTCATTGTAATTCCGTGGCGCGCCCTTTTTTCAATTGAATTAGCTGCGCGCCTGCTCGCTGGGAACCTCGCATGCTGGCATTTGGCGCCATTTTTTTTGCGCTTTTCCATTGATTATTACAAAAAGCCGTAGATACAATGTTAATAAAGTGTAAAACCATGTGCACCGTGTATAACACCCCCTTGACTTAACACTCGGGTGTTATACAAGTTTTGAAAAAGATGGCTGAAAATTGCTCCAATTTTGTATAACACCCGGGTGTTATAAAAGGAGAAATATGGTATACTGCATATCCTCAAATAATACCCCAGGGGAGTTATTATTTCATCAGACGTTGTGGAGGGGGAGTTAATCAAAGGGGGGCATTTTTCCTCAGTACTTGCACCTTATTCATTGTATGAATGCATTCTGTAAACTCATGTAATCCAGGTAAATATTTAACAGTTCAACAAGAACAAAAACAAGGAATCCATGCTCAAATACATGTTCATTGGCATCTGAGTCATTCAAATACACATTGTGCATACACATATCAAATTTCAATATTTTTTGTACAACTTTCAGAATACAACTACTTTTACGTTTTTTTTGTAACCTCGCGTATGCATATTTTGCTTAGCTGTTTGAAAACTTGATTTGTATCATTGTATTGTTTACGTCTGTAAACAGGTATTAAGTATTCACATGCCTTATACATTGAGTGCATTTTCTTTTCTATGATGAATATCCAACTAGAATTCTGTGTTATTCTTTTCTTTTTATATTGTACCCATGACTTGTAGAGCCAATCGCGGTATGTGTGTTAAATAAAATAAAATAAAATACACAGAATGTTAAATAAAATAAAATAAAATACGCTGCAAAATTTGAGGGGGGGGGGGCTTATTCGAGGGGGATAAGGATCGTAGTAAAAAAGGATCGTAGTAAATAAGGGGGAATTGTTTACCCAAAACAGGCAATAAATATGTCCAAACAGGATATATTTTAACATAAAAACGCGGAGAGCTACACAAACTACCATTTATCCTCAAATAAGATGCCCCTCGTATAACTCCCCATTTTTGGAAAATGTAAACATAAACATAAATACCTTTTCACATTTTAGAGTATAAATAGCACCACACAAGCCAGTTTTCATGGTTCTTCATTAGAAAATCACTTTTTGGTTTTCAAAAGGGTTTAATACTGTGTCAGAATAACCTAAAACAGCCACCATCATTTTTTTGTTAGTTTTTGTGTAATGAAATAATTTTTTTATACTTTGGAAAAATGCTGCAGACAAATATTTTTTTGTGGAATCAGTACGCATTTGTAGGACATGCAGTAAATGGCACGTGATGGAGAAAATTATACTGTATTTTTTGGTACATCTAAGTGATTTTTACCAAATACAGCTTGCTAAGAAGTTGCCCAGGTATTGTGCATCAAGAGGAACAGCAACAGCAACAACACAGAAAAAATCTGTGAAATAAAAAAATTATGTTTTATTTAATAAAACATGTTCTGGGCATTTTTACATGGTGTCTCACCCACCATTAGATATAGAAAATATCCTGTATAAGACCTCCAAATTTGAATCTTCTGTGACCACCCAGAGCATTTCAGAGTGATTTTTTTTCTAATTTGGCGAGCTGCTGAAAACTCATGTAGCGGCACGTCTCATGGACGTCACCTGCACGTCGCCTGTGACACATTTGGCGACATTTTGGTGATTCTGGCACTATTCAACATTGGTAAACAGATTTGAAAACTGGTGACATGGGTGACATGTCACCATGCATCAATAGTTTTCACCTTTGAAAACACAAAAAGAAAACCAAAGTGAATATTTTTGAAAACTGAATGGTGTGAGGTTGGCGACGCATTGCTGCAGCGGCAATGTGACGCGGTACAGTTTTCAAAAATGTTCAACAAATGTTAAATTTAGACAATAAATGTGACTTGTGGAAACCATTGCATGCATACGTTTACACTTTTTGAAAAATTTAATGCAAATTTACAATGTTTGAAAACTGTATGGCGACTCGTCGCCATTCAGTTTCAAATTGAGTTTTCAAATCGGAACCATGAAAACTATCGTGTGTGACCACAATCATTACTGGGAATGAAGTAGACATAAAGCTGGAATTACAGCTCAGCAGCATTTGATGTAAAATGATGACGTTGTAAAATTGATTACATCAAAATAGACATAGGTATAGCGTTGAAATTTCAGACTTTGATAGTTCTAGTAATTGTGTGTAATGTCCTTAAAAAATTAAGAAAGTAATTTTTATTTAATAAGTTATGAATTTTATGTCAAAATTTACAGTCTACTTCAACATTTCACGTCAAACATTTTATGTCACCAAAAAATTTTGCCATTAAATTAATAACTACTTAAATAATGATTATTTGATAAAAATTTTTTGGGACATTACACACAATTACTAGAACTATCTAATTCTGAAATTTCACCTGTACCTTTGTCTATTTTGATGTAATCAATTTTACGACGTCATCATTTCACGTCAAACGCCGCTGAGCTGTAATTCCGGCTTAACACCTACTTGTCCCACAGGTAAAAAGTCCCTGGTATTCTGCTTTCTAGCATGACTTCTCAGAGGCATTATTGGTTTTTCATTGTGGCCAATTACATCACTTTTTCGCAAAACCCTACAGCTGCAGGTAAGTTCAGTTAGGGGACCAGTCCCACCCACACCGTTAGAATGACATCAAAAAAGTGTGTTGTAACAGGAACGGCTTAGAAGGGTGCACGATAAGAAAGAGGCATTCAAAATTGACCAGAAAAATTTTAAATACCTATTTATATTCTAGTTGAAAATTAAAATATTCAAAAAGTATACAAAAAAATTAAATCGCATAACTTTTGAAAAACAACTTGAAAAATTTGACACTGTTTTCCAGAAAGTTGCAATCATCACACCTGACAGATCTTGACAAACATGAATGGTCCCCATATTTAACTATTCAATTATACCTAAGCTGCCACAAAAAAAAATTTTCTGCAAAAAACCCGCAAAACACAGATTATGAGTACAACTGTACATCGGTGTACACCACTTGGACAGGAGTGCGTTCCACAAGGTTTTTATAGGTCACCAAAGTAATCAGACCTGCTTATTTTTTGTGAAATGGTTGCAAAGGCACAGGTTGGAATAGTGATGGAAAAGCGCCATGGCGCTTTTGACGGTTGGTCCTATTTTGCATGGCGACAAGATAAAACCAGAGTTGTTAAAATACCGGTATTTTTGGAAAGCGTAAGTGTAAGCGTAATAAAACTTTTCAAATTTTGAGTATGGCTACAGAAAGCGTACGTTCTTATCAAAATACCTAGGAAAACGTTAGAAAAAGCGTAAGCGTAAAAAACTTTATGACAGTTTTTCTCAGTGAATTCTTCCGAAATCAAGCTCTCAGTCTCAGGAACATTTTTCAGACGTCCACTTGGTAGCCTGCCCTTAGATGCTGATGGCAATTGATTGGCAGCAACACTTAAAGTCAGATTCATTTTCTAACTCATGCTGTTGACGGCGACAACATCGTCGTCGGAATCCATTTTTGACCCCAAAATTTCGAATCTAAAGCCACGACTAGGGTGTCAAAAATTTTTTTTTACGGAAAACGGAAAACGGAAAGGTAAAATTTTTTCACTTTACGGAAAACGGAAAACGGAAAGGTAAAAAAAAAATTTCTGCCGGAAAACGGAAAACGGAAAGGTAAAAAAATTTCACTCAGCGGAAAACGGAAAACGGAAAGGTAAAAAAAAATTGTTGGCCGGAAAACGGAAAACGGAAAAATGAAATGCCGGAAAACGGAAAACGGAAAGCAAAATTTTCACGGAAACGGAAAAAAATAAAGTGAAATTAGCACGGGAATAGACAAATTTGCAGAAGGAAAACCTGCATGCAGGTTTGCCTGTTTGGCTTTGATTGTGGTAGCTGTACATTCTGCAACTATGGATCATGCCTGTAACTTCACTCATAGTTCAAGCTTAACTGAACCAACAAAAAATCATCAAAAAGTAGCCATAGTGGCCATAGGAAAAAAAACACTACGACAATTTCAAAGTCTAGAAGCAGTGGGAATCACTTCGTACTTCGTTTTAAACGCGTACTGTTTGGACTTTACGTACGTACGAGCCCAGCAATTTTGGGAGCAGTCATAAAATACCATTTAAATGTGACAATAAACAACATGAATGAATATGAAGAAAATGAAGGGGAACGAAACCAGTTGGCGATGATAATAAACAACATTTATGTTGATAACTTCATCATGAGTGTCACAAATGAAGTTGAAGCTTTAGAACTATATTACAAAGTCAAAGCTTTATTTAACCAATGTTCTATGAACATGAGGGAATGGCTGTCAAACTCTTGATCAGTCATGAATGAAATAGCAGAAAACAACAGGAGTCCAAAGGTGAATAAAATTGTCGCAGTAATGGGCATGAAATAAAATCACCGAACGGACATGCTGGCAATATCAACACCAAAATTGCAAATTGACAGCATCACAACACCAACCAGACGAAACTTGAATATATTATTGGTGTCAGCATATGACCCAATTGGGTTCACAGCACCTGTTTCACTGACCCTGAAATCCCAGTTGTCAATGCTGCTCCAAGAGACAAAAACAACACAATGGGATGAGCCAATTGATGATGAATACAGATTGGAAAAACAATGGAAAAATGCCAGAAAACTGAAAATTGAGCCAGAAAATGGAAAAATGGCATGGTAAAATGGAAACGGAAAGGTAAAAATTTTTCAGCCGGAAAACGGAAAAATGGGCCGGAAAAACGGAAACGGAAAGGTAAAAAATTTTCAGCTGCCGGAAAACGGAAAACGGAAAGGTAAAAATTTTTTGGCTGCCGGAAAACGGAAAACGGAAAGGTAAAAATTTTTCAGCTGCCGGAAAACGGAAAACGGAAAGGTAAAAAATTTTCCTGCGGAAAGGCGGAAACGGAAAACGGAAACGGAAATTTGACACCCTAGCCACGACACAGTGTCAACATGACATTCATATTGCGACACAATTTGTACATGTGTTGCTATTTCCAGTGCATAACTGCACAGTGCTGTGCACACACACAGTCATATTCATTTGGTACGCCGTTTTGTTCACTTTCTTTTTTCGTGGTTTTACACTTTTTCAAAAGTGTAAAACCGGACCATGTGAATAGCTTTTTTACTTTTGAGTACCCGGGTATTTTGGCCGGGAAAGCGTAATAAAGGTACGGGTATTTTATGAAAGCGTAAACGTATGCGTAAGTATAAATACCCATTTACCCGGGTATATCGGGTAAGCGTAAATACGCTTGCACAGCTCTGGAAAAAACCTGGCTTTGGCGCTCAGCATCAACGTTCTAGCGCTATTTCCATCACTAGGTTGGAAGCAGGCACTAAACCTACCGGTACCGGTAACGATTCAATCAAGATTGAGTCCTTCAACCGGTTGTTGTACTTTATTTCGGGCAACAGAACAGAGAACCTATGGCTATGTCACGTTATAATTGAGGCCTCTACTTCTAAAAGTCGACAAGTCCACAAAATGTGATTTTGAGTAAATCGCATTTTAAGTTTCGGACCCAATTCCAGGCCCGTGGTGCGTGTCCAATTTGGCTCTCTCATGCTTTCCATTAAGTTCCATATGTTGACAATAAAGTGTCAAATTTTCAGCCCCTGCTCTCAACCGTTATGTGGAAAATTGGGTGTCCATAAATTTCCATTCGGTCAGAGCAAAACTGTTATTGGGAGGGAATTGTCGACTTCTTGCACTAGAGAACATTTTTGTTCCCGGGGAGGCCGAGGCTGCCTTTTGGGCAATTAATGCACTTGTCAACTATGAGAAGTAGCTGTCCATGGTGGACATATCACATTTCTTGCTTTTTTTGCCCATAAAAAAGGAAACGGAGGGATGGACTTGTCGACTTCTTGCACTTAACTAGGTGGACTTGTTGAATTTTTGCCCGAAGTTTTTGCGTTTTTCCCCAAAAATGACAAATTTGGCACTTTGCCATATGGGCATGTGAGGTCAAAAATTTTATGGAAAATGATAAAAATTGTGAGGAAGTAGCCCCAGATGACGTTTCCGAGCCTAACTCGAAATTTTCATATTTTGGACTTGTCAACTTTTAGAAGAAGACGCCTCAATTATGTTTACTCAAAATATATGTATACTTCAGTACTGAGTACTAATGATGACAGTAATGACAATATGGACTAGGCTTATGATATCATAGCTAATGTTGGTTAGTGCTGGCACATTGCCAACACTGGTGGCTTAAACTAGCCATAGTTTCTTGATCACAACTTAAAGCAGCATTGAGCTAGAGCACCATTTGTACATCAGTACAAAATGACCGAAATTCTAACTCCCACAGTTCCGCAGTGGGTGGAGCTAGAGGGGTAAAAGTTTGGGTGAAAACTCACAACACCCATCTTATTATGTCAAAATTTTATGACTAGCTTACCCCCAGCGCAGATGACGAGCACTGCCCGGGGACTTTTCAGTCGGATCAAGTAATTCCGCGCCACACATTTTTCCATTGAATTGCTGCACGCTGGGAACCAAAAAAGTCTAAATATGTAGGAATGTGCAGCACAAATAGAAAACGAAAGCACTCACTTAAAGAACATCTAACAACACAAACATCTAACCACTCAAGTTTGTGTTTCCGTGTATAACACCCCCTGACTAGTGATGGAAAAGCGCCATGGCGCTGGCGCCTGGCGCTAGCGCCAAAGCAAAAAGCGCCATGGCGCTTTTGGCGCTTGGCGCTAAAACGCTCTGGCGCCATTGGCGCTTGGCGCTGGGGTCTGCGAAAGCGCCATGGCGCTTTTGGCGCTTGGCGCCATTTTCCGGTGGAGCTATTGGCGCCTGGCGCCGGCATTTTCAATGGCGCCAAAAAAGCGCCAACCATGATAATATGAAATTGTTATAATACGGTGAAATCGCCACTCCAGTTGATAAATTTTGAGGACAAATGAATAAATATAAGTTAATTTTAGGGCAGCCTTGATATAGGTACCTACATCGAATAAGAGCAATGGTGTTCAAATGTGCTGGCGATAAATCCACTTTTATGCTTTGCTCCCAAATCTTTCTTGCTGTCTAAATCAGGGGTTCAGTCTGGTGGGTGTTGGAGGGGGGACGGTGGAGTTACCCTTAAATGCTGCAGTTATCTATCCACCCCCAGGACTGCTCAGCTATCTATCTAACTTGAAACATAATTTTAGGCTACTATCCCTCGAGCCCCCCCCCCCCGCCAATCAAACTGCAACCAGATACGGACCGATTATCAGAGAAATTTTGCCCCAATTTTCACAAAAAATGCTGATTTTCATACTTTTTATAGTATTCACCTTAAAAATCACTATCGTGATTTTTCAGACTTTATCATCATCTTTAACGTGTATTATCACCTATTTTCGACTGTTTATGGCTATATACGCCCCTTAAATCACTCAAGCTTTTAGCTGTGAGAAACAAAGATCTCCCCATTGAAAGTTCCCCAGTCATGATGTTTGACTGAAAAATATATCTCTGGGCATTTAAACAATTTTTAACATTGTAGTGGTTGTTTGAATGGGCAAAAGTTCACACAGTTATGCACTCATTTTTCCACCATCAAATTGCAGAACAAATTTTTTGGCGCCGGCGCTATTGGCGCTTGGCGCCATTGCCCTCTGGCGCCATTGGCGCTTGGCGCTGAGGTTCAGAAAAGCGCCATGGCGCTTTTGGCGCTTGGCGCCATTTTGCTCTGGCGACATTGGCGCTTGGCGCCGGGATCAGAAAAGCGCCATGGCGCTTTTGGCGCTTGGCGCCGAAAGCCTGGCGCTTTTTCCATCACTACCCCTGACGTAACACCCGGGTGTTATACAAGTTTTAAAAAAAGGTTCCTGGAAAGGGTCTCAATTTTGTATAGCACACAGAGAAATACGGCACTGCATCACTCAACCCAACATTAAAGTTGTAAAGGTGTGTAGGTGGGTTATGTAAACCTGTAACCATAGGCGGCGTAAGTGCTTGTACGCTTGTGAATGTCACACTGCTTGTGAACGCTTGTGAATTTTTGGTGTCACAAGCAGGGTTGGCAAAATCTCAGAAAAGAATAAAAATAAAATAAAAATAAAATGGAAAATTAAAAATAAAATAAAATAAAATAAAATGGAAAATTTCAAAATAAAAATAAAAATTGTATAAAAATTTGAATTTTTGTAAAAATTTTGTAAAATTGTATACAAATTCATATTTTTGTAAAAATTGTATAAAAATTCATATTTTCTGTAAAAATTTTTTTCTGTTGTTTATAGTTCAACCTGTTCCTTCGTGGAGCTGGGGCAGTCCCAAGCCATGTAAAGTGTCAAAATGTCATATGAAATGGAAAGTGTCAATTTTCATGAAAATGTTAAGTAAAGTGTCAATTGTCATGACAAATATAAATTAAAGTGGAAACTGTAAAGCCAATTGTATCCCAATCTTATTTTTGTATCCATATCTTATCTTTTGTATCCAAATCTTGTTGTTTTTGTAACCAAATCTTATGTGAACATTTGGTTACGAAAGCATAAGATTTGAATACCAAAATATAAGGTTTGGATACCAAAACATAAGATTCAGATACACAATTTACACTGGGCATGACATTTGTCATGACAATTATACTTTGCTTGACATTTGAGATGCCAATTGACTCTTTACTACATTTGTCATGACAATTGACACTTTGCATGATGTTTTACAAATGCGCCCAGCACACTCCAGTAATCCTTCTATTGAAAATGCAAACCATTCTTATCGATAATTGTAACTTAACACTTGCAACTAGCTAACAATACCTACTGCATGCAACTTTTGCAAAGTAATGGAAAAATTTGTCACACGTTTTTCATGTTTAGGTCTAATTATCACATTTTTCTGACCTTGCATGCAATATTCTGATTTTTTGTAAAATTTCTGTAAAATTTTTGTAAAATTTTTGTAAAATGGTCCATTTTATTATTTTATTATTATTTTGGAATAAAATAAAATAAAATAAAATGAAACAAGAATAAAATAAAAATAAAATACATTTTTATACAATTTTTATACAATTTGTATACAAATGATTTTTATAAAACCAACCCTGGTCACAAGTGGAAATTTCACTGTCACATTGTGACATTCACAAGCGTGTATTGTACAAACGAGAATGAAATCTCAAAATTAGCTCAAAATCACTAAGATTTGCTCCATTTTGCCAATTTTCACCTATATGATCACTATTTTCAGCTATTTACCGTATTACCTCGAATTATCCCCCCCCTTGAATTAACCCCCCCCCCCCTCGAATTAACCCCCCCTCAAAATGGGCTGGGGAAATAATAAACCCCCCCTCGAAATACCCCCCCCTCCGGAATGATGTACATCATGTATGCAATGTACATGACGTATTTATTACTATGTATTTGCATCGCAGCTACTTTTATACGCTCATTTGTGTACAGATGTACATCTATAGCCCCAATATAACCTATATTCTCACATTTATTACCGTTTTTGTGTAAGAAATAGCGTATTCTTTACTATGAATTCCACGAAATTTTCTGGCGAAATAATAAAACCCCCCCTCGAATAAACCCCCCCCCTCGAATTAACCCCCCCTCAAATTTTGCTGGCGAAATAATAAACCCCCATGGGGGTATTTCGAGGTAATACGGTACATGGTTATATATTTACATATTTGTAGCCCATTTTAATTATATTTATAGCGATTTCGAAATTTTTGGCTGGCTGTCAACATCACATAGGGCTCTGATAAAAAGTTGTCACAGGGGAAAATTTTGGCTGATGTGAATGTCACAAGCGCAAATTGTGACCTTGCGTAGCCTATGCCTGTAACTGTCATGTTTCAACGATCAGTGACCTCCACTCACGTTATGACCGAGCACCTGCTCTTTCAATTCATTCTGGGGCAGTCCCGCACCCTGTAACGTGTCAAATCTAATGCCAAATGTCAAATGTCAAAAAAGAGGTTTTATCACTGAACAATGGCTGGTCCATGGGTTGAGGGACCCCTTCTAAGCAAATTGTGCACCTCAACATTTTGTTGTAAGACCCTCTTTTTATTTGGTTTCCTATTTCAATAGTTGGCCAAGTTCCAAATCTATGCGACCAGGTCACTTAAAATAAACAAAGTGTTTCACTTTGTTGACCCCTTCCCCTGTACACTGGGGAGTCGTGTCTTATATTCCACACTGAGAAATATCCACATGCCCAACAACACTCCACTGGATGCAAAAACAATTTGAAGGGTCTGGGAAGGTTGGCAGTGCCAGCCAGCTACAAGGCATCGCAAATGGCCGGCACCTTTTTGGTTGGTTTAGTTAGGGTCTCTTTAGAAATGTTGCAAGCAGTAAGTTTTGGTAGATGTGTTGTATTTGGTGGATTATTCACACTTGAATCAATCCCTAGTGTTAGACGAGTGAGGAAACGATGATCCTCCATCGAAATAATTCCCCCTCTAATTCCAACCATTTTATCTATTTGTTATGCTATTAGACTTTTTTAGAGGAAAGTAGCATGTTATGGTGTTTTACAAAATGACTTAACGCATTTCTTCTAATAGAACGGCATACCTCAATAGAACACTTTTGGCGCTTTTTTACACCCACGAAGAGAATAAAATGGCAGTCTCCAATATAAAGGCACCTCCAATAGAATGACAGGTAGAAATTACTTTGTAAGAGTGCCAAAACACAAATATATTTGAAAAATTGTTGGTGAGAGCATCAAGGGTGTTCAGAACTATGATATAGGTGTTGTTTTCACATTTGGTTTCGTTTAAATTGATGCTCTGACATTCAAATGTCGCTCATGTCTCACTAAAAATACTATGTTCAAATGAAAATACTGTGAAAAAGTTTGACGCAAAAAATTGAACGACAGCAGCCTCCAATAGAATAACAAGTGTAAGAGCATTTTAACGATGGGATAACACCACCCCACGATTTAGACAAACAAATGCAATAACAATTCACATAATGTAAACTACAAGGTATTTTGTAAACTAAAACTCGAATAAATCCCATCAGGTATTTTGGCGACTTTTTGTAGTCTACGGGGCCTGCATGGCAACACGCAGCCATTCAGTGAGCTGCGCTACGCCCCGATAGAGCACTGCACAGCAAGATTGATCACTACACGGGCTCCGCATGTTTTCCCAGTTGTAGTGCTCTGCACATTTTTGTTTCCCTACCCCCCATTAACTTTTCGCATTAACATGTTCTAATCCAATCAAAGACTAGCTAAGTTATCACTAGCCCAAAAATAAACTACATTCCATGTGGCACAAGGTGAGAGGGGAATTTCACATTTTCACTTTAGAATGCCTCGGCGCGGCATGCGGACGCCCTTGAAGTTGTTGGCACAGTGTTGTGACTCTCTGGGCAGCCAAATGCTCATTCCACTTTTTACTTATCTTTGGGCAGAGGTGGAGACTGCGACTGATGGTAGGTGGCGACCGGAAGCCAGGAACAATGAATTTCACTGAAGCGTATCAAAATAAATACTGTTCTGAGTTTCTCCCCACATTGACTAGATTGTCGGCAGTGTCATCTAGTATCGGTGGGTGGTAGAAACAGCTTCTGATCACGAGCTGAGCTGAGCTGACCAGATAGTCACAATAATGTGTTGTGGCGTTGAGGGTGATAAGCACCTGCGCCCGCGAGCATTCTGCTAGCTACCGTAACTCTTGAATACAAACCCCTTGTAAAAAGTTTCCACCTGACATGTAGAAAATGCTGTAAATATTGTTTCACGCCAATGTCTTTCATTTCCATGAGCTTAATCAGTCATATTTAGCAGGTTAATTAATTAGTATTAATTGTAAGCTTGCGTTGATTGTCTGATACAGTCAAGTTGATTTCCTATGATTTCCTATGATTTCCTATGAATTCATGACTTCATGCCTACCTTGGTTTTATTTTATTCTCTCCTGCTTTTGTAAATATGCATTGCACTGCGCTGTTAAGTATTTTAGGTTGTATAAAGTTAAGTAGGAAGTTGTAGGTAATTATGGAAGTGGTTAATTGTTTCTTGTACATTTATCATTCCTTGAAGTAAGCCCCATGTCGCATGAAGCTAATATGTGAAATCACAAATTGTATTTAATTGTTACCACACAATTGGCTGATCTAATTAATTACGCTTTTTATCACCGTTTGTACCTTACGATTTTATTAAGTGCTAATTTGAGTTGGAAGTGATCTAGTGCCTTTTTCTGATATTATACATTTTTAGCCTTTTTATTCACATCGATTATGGTACTTAACTTCACCTTATAAGTAGCTGAATTGTTGTTTTTAGACAATCTTTTGACTTTCAACAAAAATTGGATTTGCTTCTACTCTGCTGCTAGTGTTCTTCCATCGCCTAAAAATAAACTCTCTTCTCAACTCAACTTGGACCCCCCTTGAGTAGTAATACTAACTGCTTTTCCCTTAGTTTGCTAATTAACAAACCGCTCTAATTACTGTGCTGCTTGTGCTAGTGTCAGCACTGTGCGTGCCACGAGAAACAGGACAGCGTTATCCCTGCGTGGATCACTGCACGTCTTGCAAAAACAACTGTCTTCGGACACATTCCCTGAAAACTTACAAATGGCATCATTTTCTGGACCTCCGGGCCCAGTGCAGTGCACACCAGAGACAAGCGGGTGGTGAAGTGGAGTGATAGGGAAAGTGGTGAGGTAAAAAACATCTCTGAATTGTATAGACAAAAAACAGCTGAATACACAGATTCATGACAGCAAGTAAAAAAAATGTGGAAAAAATAGAACAACGCCATTCTATTAGAATAAATACGGTAATAGAAACGTGCTTTGATTTTGATGAAATCACAATCCCCCTTGAATAATTCCCACTTTAAAAAGTCTCTTAAAAGTGTTTAAAAATGCAAAAAAAATTCCATTGCACGCAGATAGGCGGCGCATGGAAGTGGTGGATCGGGCTGCACCGAGATCCAGGGGCGGCTGGGGCGCACCAAGGCTGGCACTGGCTCGATCACCAAAATCGAAAGTTTTATCTACCCGCCGTGTCCGGAAATGTGCAATTGCATGGTGTCACTGGTGCGTGGGCTTGGATAGCTATTGACTCGTTGGCTTGTTGTGATTCTTGTATTCTAACACCATGGTATATTTATACCTCTTAAGTATCAGCTCCATATCACACACAAAAACAACTGGGGATACAGCATTGTAAACAAAAAATTGGTTCCAAATTTGATGCAGATGCCCTCATTTTTAAAGTTGTCCAAATGCATAATGCAAAGTTTGCCACTTTCCTGCAGACAACTACCTGCCCTGGTTGGATGGGAAACCAGACGAGAATGCATTGACATCGAAGGGATGTGCTGTGAAAAAGAGCACACCAAACTCTTACTCCATTGCTAAATGTACAAATTCAAAGGCAGCCATTTGTGAGATTGGTGTGTGAAATAAGCCTTCAGTTCAAAATGTATAACGTATTTGCTTGAAAAATTTCCCTGGGGGATTATTATTTCGTCAGACATTTTTTAGGGGGGAACTATTCGAGGGGGGAATTATTCAAGGGGGGAATTATTATTCCGTCAAAATTTTCAAGCATGTTTCTATCAACTCGTTTCACAAAATATGCTTTATAAACACAATAACGTGACATTTTTGTTAAAATTAAGTACAACAAATTAATCAAATCTTTAAAGGGGGGATTATTCAAGGGGGGGAATTATTATTTCCTCACTCGTCTTACAGGGGGGATTATTCGAGGGGGGAATTATTCAAGGGGGGGGAACTATTCAAGCAAATACGGTATCTCTAAAGATTTTTTCAATGCTAGCTAGACGCTAAGGCTGGTTCAGCGCAAATATCTTGCACAGTATAGTTGTTAAAGCGTATTTACTTTTACTCCCAAAATACGTATACTCAAGTACTGAGTAAATTCCTCTGAAAAAAGTTCCACTACTCACTTTTACATATACTTAGAGGAAAGTACTCGAGTACAGAAAACGTATTATTGACAGCCATTTATGTGGGTTTTTTCAAGGCATGTAAGGGAAAAATGGGACCAAATGAGGTAAAAATAGGGCAAAAAATCTAAAACGTGTCTTTAAGCACAATTGTAGCCAATAAGTGCTGAATATAGGGAAAAAGTTATGAAAATTAGTGATTTTGAGCAAAAAATTGGGGCGAAATTTCTCAAAAAGACTCTCTTTCTTAGTTTTTTTTTCTGGGAGGTACGTACCTATACTCACGTTTACTGATGTAAAAAGTAAAAATAAAAAAATTACTTTACGTTTCCTGTACTCAGGGTGCGAGTAAAAAATAAATACTTTACATTGACGTATACTTTGAAAAAATTTAGTACTTTCAACAAATTTCTTGCACAGTTGACGTAATTATGAAAACTCGTGTCAGTCAACTGGTGGCAGTCCCAAGCCCTGTAAAGTGTAAAGTAAAGTGCCAAATGTAAAGTCAAATGCAAAGTACAGGGATTGGGACTGCCCCAGGTCTCACTCTCTGCATCACAACTCAGTTGACGGAGACGTGCTGGATGGGACGAGGCCAAACAAATTCGAAGTGGGGCTGCACGATGTGGCCGCCCCGCAGCCACTGCAGTTGCAAGTGACCAGGGGGCAGTCCCAAGCCCTGTCAAGTGTAAAGTAAAGTGTCACATGTAAAGTCAAATGCAAAGTAAAGTGTCAATTAAAACAAAAAAGAAAAGATTTTATTACTGAACTTTGCATGACAATTGACAGTTTACTTTGCACTTGACTTTACATTTGACACTTTACTTTACACTTTACAGGGCTTGGGACTGCCACCAGTGCGCCCGCGGCGCTCATGTGCCAACAAAAGTGTGTCAAACTGATCACCTGCCGCAGTATCGCGTTGGTCACATTTTTATGTTACATCGGATCTACCGTATTCCTCGAAATACCCACAGGGGGTTTATTTTTTCAGAGTGCAAATCTTGAGGGAGTCATTCGAGTGTGGGGGTATTTCGAGGAAATATGGTATAATAGGGTGTCATTCCCTTCATACTTCCAGACACTGTAAAATTTAAACGAAATTGCAAAATGGTAAGTAAAATACGACAATATTGGACATTTTACATGCTTTTTTACACTTTTCATGACATTAGACATAATCTGGGGATGTACCATGAAAAAGTTTTATTCAAGCAACTTTTTCAATTCATTTACATTTGCTCATTGGCATATTATTTCCAGCTACAACAGGGCTACACGGAGCTGCATTCTGCAGTATGTGGAGAGTGAAAATACGAATTTTACTCCAGTCAGCTCTGTTGGCTTTACTTGGTTTGATAGGATTGTCGGTGTCTAGAATAATAACCCCCTCGAAATACCACCTTCGTTTAACCCCCCCCCCTTCTCAAAATTTGCACCATGAAAAATTACCCCCTGGGGGTATTTCGAGGAAATACGGTATATTGATCTATCACTCAGTTTTCATCCCCTACTGTTACTAATTCGAGCAAATTATAGCCATGCCAAATTACTCAGAGAACACAATGTGATGCTGGTTAAGGAAATTTCAGGGAAATCTGTAGCCGGTTCATAATTCTGTTTGATCGATTTGATGTTGATTATTGTATGCATTACATGTTCTATTTGATATGAAACGATGAAAAATGAAGTTTTTCAACAGTAAAAACGATTGTGCCTTGTATCTATTGTCTGGCACCAGAGAATGCATTAGACGGCGTTTACACGGATTTCTTGGCTACGACTAGGGTGTCAAATTTCCGTTTCCATTTTCCGCATGCAAATTTTTTCCGTTTTCCGTTCCGTTTTCTAGCTGCTGATATTTTTTTCCGTTCCGTTTTCCGGCCACTTTTTTTTCAGCTTCCGTTTTTCTGGCTCATTTTCCGTTTTCCGGTTAAATTTTCAGTTTTTCCGCCTTTTTCCCGTTTTCTGCCTCAATTTCCAGTTTTTCAGCCTTTTCACTGTTTTCCGCCTCAATTTTCCATTTTTCTGCCTCATTTTACCTTTTTCTGGCTCAACTTTCTGTTTTCTGTTCCAGCCAAACTGATAAACATTCATGCAGATTGTCACATGTTTTGTTTTTTTCCAGCAAAATTTCTGCAAATTTTTTCCACTTCCAGCAAAATTTTAGCAAATTTTATCTGTTTTCCAGCAAAATTTCAGCAAATTTTCCCGTTTCCGTGCAAATTTCATTTTTCTGTTTCCGTTTTTCCGGCCCTTTTTTTCGTTTTCCGGCCGCTGAAATTTTTTTCCATTCCCGTTTCCGTTTTCCGCCAAGTGCAAATTTTTTCCGTTTTCAGTTCCGTTTTCCAGCCGCTGAAATTTTTTCCGTTTCTGTTTCCGTTTTCCATAAAACTATTTTTTGATACCCTAGCTATGACACATCTTTTTTTAAAGTTGCATAAATTGAATAAAAAGTTGCATATTCACGAGTAAAAATGGTTGAGTATATATGATACTTAGGTGTATATGTGTGGGTAATTTCAGTTCAATTGGCTTAGTCATTAAATAGTTGTGGAGTGTTGAATTTTTTTAATTCCGCCGGGCGTTCCCAACAAATCTGAAAAAACTCGATTTTCAGGATGCGCAAGTGTGACGATCACAGGTTGTCGTCACACGCAGAATCTGACAGGACGACAAAGTGGTTGTTATTTGTCAAAAGCTGTGAACGTGTTTTTTTTGTGATGACAATGCACCCCAGTACTAAATTAAAAATCTTATTTTGGGTGCAAAATTAGGTAAAATACCGTATTACCTCAAAATACCCCCATGGGGGTTTATTACTTCGCCAGCAAAATTTGAGGGGGGGGGTTAATTCGAGGGGGGGTTTATTCGAGGGGGGGTTTTATTATTTTGTCAGAAATTTTCGTAAGAATCATAGTAAAAAGTAGGCATTTTCGTACCCAAAACAGGTAATAAATGTGTCCAAACAGGATATATTTGGACATAAAAACATAGATAGCCACACAAACTAGTCTACCGTATTTCCTCGAAATACCCCCCCCTCGAAATACCCCCCCCCTCGAAATACCCCCCTCAAAATGGACACTATGAACTTATAAACCCCCCCCCCCTCGAAATACCCCCCCCCCCAAATTTAGTGTATAGAGAACGTAAATGACAAAGGCTGCGGTTTGTCATCCCGACAATGCAGAACACACGTTAAAAACGATGACTCTGTTATGTGAGAACAGTGTTTGTACGTCTACACACTTATAAATGTCTTTAGAGTCTTATAAATGGCGAGTTTGGTTGCATTTTTCGACGTCTGCGTACGTTTCAGACGACATTTTAGTACTGGGATTTCAAAAAATTTCTGGCGAAATAATAACCCCCCCCCCTCGAAATACCCCCCCCCCTCGTTTAACCCCCCCTCAAAATTCTCACCCTGAAACAATAAACCCCCCGGGGGTATTTCGAGGAAATACGGTATGTGTAGTTGCAATGCAAATTAGCAGTAATAAATACATCATATACATTGCACACATGATGTACATCGTTTGAGGGGGGGTTAATTCGAGGGGGGGTTAATTCAAGGGGGGATAATTCGAGGTAATACGGTAAGCAAATTTATCCTTGTCGGCACCATCGAGGCTGATTTTTGTGGCAGTTATCGAGGCCGATTTGTCGTCACACATTGAAAATTTACAGTTTTCATCAGAAAAAGGTCTGTGACGACACGAATTTTCTGTCGTCACACAAAATCCGTGTAAACAGGGCATAAACAACTCTGCAAATAAAATAAATACACCAGAGAATATCATTTAGGATTTTTTACTTTCAATATCTGACACCGTGAACTTCCAAATAAAAACAACAACAAAGAAAACCATGGAGTGATTGATGTTCAGTACCAGAGTCCTCCATTATGAATCACATCGGTTTTCATCAAACTTTCCAATTAAGACGATGTTTTGCATTTTAAATGTTGGAACTTGGCACGAACCGTGGCAAATCTTGGTATCCATATCAACAACTCGGTATCCAAATCAACTAAAAATTTACGAGATACCATTCAAAGTTGGCAGACAGCCTAAAACTTCGAAATCGCTACAAGTATTAATTAATTCGGCCAAAAATAGCTTTAATAATTGCGATTATAAAGGTTATAGCGAAAATATAGCGAAGATGAAAATAGCTAGTATAAAGGTGAAAATTGGCAAAATGAAACAGATTTTAGCGATTTTGAGCAAAAATGGTGGTTTTCACATTCGTTAGTATAATACACAACAAGTAACTTGGACGTGGGCCAACGTATATAACCCGATCCAAAATAAAAAAAATAAAAGACGGTCCGTTGCTGAAATATTTGTTATTGTTGTTTAATATATTTCGATCAGTTCCCATAGGCTTTTTGTCATCATAGACATAACCCGCATCCAAAAATGGCAAAACTATGTCTCAGTTAGTTTAGATTCCCGTTTTTGTTACCTGAAAAAACGCCTGAAATTAATTCGTAAAATTGCGCAATTTCATTTTACAGAGAAACCGTCCAAGCGATTAACGTGCCGTAAGAAGTACAAAATCGCCAGAAAAATTCGCGAGAGCAAGCGGAAAACGCGAAAAGATGCCAAGAAAAATCCGAAAGGTTCGTTACCCCCCTAATAACTCCACTTGGCACTGTGCCAAATGATTGAATGAGCGTGGTACAATATAATATTACACTATCGTTACATGGTAGCGTGCCAGAACGCCGCATTTGGCATCAAAGTTACGAATGGAAACAATGCCCAATGTTTATTTGTTTGTGAAATGTTACAAAAATTTGCTGAGTATCTAGACAAATTAATATGGAAAAAAATTTCAATGCTTTTTGAATAACAACCTTTTTAAGCGGTAAAAACCTCCGGCCATCCATGACCGACTCAAACGGGGTGCCGAACATTTGTTTTTTCACACACCAGCATTTGAAAACTATCCAAAATCCCACCCACCAATGAACATCTCACACACATCTAGGGTTGGAAAAAAACACGTTTTTTTCAACTCGATGTTTAAAAAAAAAGTTTTTGAAAAAACAACGTTTTTTAAATAAAAAACGTTTTTTTTAAAAAGCTCCCAGATATGACCTAAAGTCAACATATTTAGGTATATCAGACAGTGGCAATAATCTGTGATGTAAAATATGACCATTTAATGGCTGTGGAGCCATGGGATAGCATTATAAGTTGTGATTTGTGTCAAAATATCCATTTTTGTCGACACGTTCGTATATCGCCTCATTAGGGACGTACGCAGGATTTTTGAGCGGGGGGGGGGGCGGATTGTTTACGGAGCCCGGCGAACGGGGGGGGCGGCGCCCCCCCCTAAAATTTGGCCCTATAGTAAAGGAATGGAGCCATGGCGCTGGCGCCATTTGTAGGCGCCAGCACCATGGCAGTATTGGCGTTGGCGCTGGCGCCAACGTACACTCTATAGGTACCGATTTAGACCTATATAGGACTAAGACATATGTCGGACACTTTTATGATGCTTTTCAGGCTCCTGAAAATACACATTAAACAATGGGGTGAGGATTTGCGCGCTTGCGCGCAAAAAATTTTGAAAGTGCCTACAAAATCACTTTAGAAAAGTGCCATTCCTGGCAAATTTTCATGTCCGGCCCGGGAACGGGGGGGGCGGCCGCCCCCCCGCCCCCCCCCTGCGTACGTCCTTGCGCCTCATAGTCGAACATTCGTGACTTCAGGTAAAGTTTGGCACAGAATAGTGATCAAACAAGGTTATAAAGAGAGGTTGTTACTTTGGGGGCGAAGTTACACACTGTGGAGGTACATGGAAGCACATTACCTCAATATTATATACTACAGCAACATATGACGGCTTATTTACCTATGGTAGCACATAGAAATGGATTCTTTGATACTAAAATGCCACAAAACCATTTAAAACAACCACCCATGTCAGGGACGTATCCAGGATTTTTGAGCGGGGGGGGCTGCTTGTTTACGGAGCCCGGCGAACGGGGGGGGCTCAGCCCCCCCCCCTAAAATTTTTCCTATATAGGGACGGAAAGGTGTTTTGGCGCTAACGCCATACAAAGGCGCCACGCCATGGCGCTATTGGCGTTGGCGCCAGCGCCAGAAATCGCTTTATATGTATGTAAATACGCATACATATACAGCGAAAGTGGCAAAAATGTGTTTATTTCGAAGGATATTGGTTTACGGGGACAGTTCCGCTGAAAATACAATGCATGGGGAAGAAATTGCGCGCTTGCGCGCAAAATTTTTTAGAAACATCGAAAAAAATATAGGAAAAGTTGCATTTTCCGGGACTTTTTAGGTCTCACCCCGGGAAGGGGGGGGCTGCAGCCCCGCCGCCCCCCCCCCCTGGATACGTCCTTGACCCATGTCAATTTGTGCGTGAAATTGCGCGCTTGCGCGCAAAATTTTTGCAAAATACCTAGTGGTTAGTACTAAAAATTTCGGCCGATGTTTAAAAAAAAACATTTCCGACGTCATGTTTAAAAAAAAACGTTTAAAAAAACATCGGCCAACCCTACACACATCCCCCACAATTAAAAATCCACCCATTCAAGGTGCAGCCAAGCGCGGCCCCAAGCCCATACACGTGCCAAATAGCTGTCCATTTAAGGAGGACATTTTGAAGGAGGCGGAAAAAGTGCGCCAGGATGTTGCCCAGGTGAAAGTGGCTGCTAGGGTAGCGGCTAAGGATAGGAGAAAGGTACATTTTTAAGGATTTTCAAGGGTCGGATTTGATGTGATTAGGGTAGGGTTCAAATAGGGTTGACTTTTCCGGATCCGGATTGAGATTGGCATTCATTATTTCCGGGATCGGGATTTTGGGCAATAAAATCCTCTTTCACATAAAGGTCTAAGACGCATTTGGATGCCAGAGAAGAGATTTGGATCAGGATTGCGTGCATTCTTTTCGGATTGGTATTTTCAAATTTCCGGCATCCGGATTGAACCCTAATGTAGCGGTCAGAAGTTGGGTTTTTGTCGCCGTTTAAAAACTGGGTTGACTGTCGCACATAGCAACTCAAGGGACAGTCATCCCGGGCACGTGTAGCCAACCACCCAGGATACCCACCTATGGTATCCAAATGTCTTGTACATTTGCCATCTTGAAATTTTGGCAACATGAGTCATGTACCGAAAAAGTCCCAACTATTCTGCACGCTAGTGTGTGTGTAGGGTAGGGTTGGGGAACCGAACCGACCCGAACCGAACCGAGAACCGAGCACTATTTTGGAACCGAGAACCGAGAACCGAACCGGAACCGAGAACCGGCACTTATACCCGGAACCGAAGTAAATACCCGAAAGAACCGAAATTTTCTAGGAATCTTAAAAGTTTTTAAACAGCGTTTTTTCAACACCTACATCTAAGCCTTTAAACAGCAGCTGAACATCTTGGTGCGTGTTCAGAATTGCAAAATTCATCTGTTTGCAAAATGATTGCTCGGGAGCGTGTAGCGACATTACACCTTACAATGAAATCTACCATATCCCACCTGAATAAAAGAACAAACAAAAAAATTTCATCATATTTATCAAATTGCTTTGATAAATATGATGAAATTTTTTATGTATGTTTGTTTATTCAGATGGGATATGGTAGATTTCATTGTAAGGTGTAATGTCGCTGCAGTATACACATTATCACTGGTAGTAGTTTTCATTGGTTTTGTGGCAGTTTTAACCGTAGTTGGCAAAAGTTATTTATGTTTGTACTTAAAATAATACGTGTACTCACTCGCGTACTACATAAATACATTTACATTTCCTCCAGAAAAACATACCAGTACTCATTTACTCGTGTACTTTTTGAAAGTACGTGAGTACAGAAAACGTATGTTTGCTTTTACACTTTTTTAAATACCAGTATTAGGGTTGGAAAAAAAACGTTTTTTTAACTCGATGTTTTTTTTAAAAACAACGTTTTTTTAAATAAAAAACGTTTTTTTTTATAAAAAACGTTTTTTTTTAAAAGCTCCCAGATATGACCTTGTGTCAACATATATAGTTATATCAGACAGTGGCAATACTCTGTGATGTGATATATGACCATATAATGGCTGTTGAGCCATGGGATAGCATTATAAGTGGTGATTTGTGTCAAAAATATCCATTTTTTTGTCGATACGTTTGTATATTGCCTTATAGTCGAATGTTCGTGACTTCTGGTAAAGTTTGGCACAGAATAGTGATGAAACAAGGTTATAAAAGGAGGTTGTTACTTTGGGAGTGAAGTTACACACTGTGGAGGTACATGGAAGCACATTACCTCAATATTATATACTACAACGACATATGACGGCTTACTCACCAATGGTAGCATATATAAATGGATACTTTGATACTAAAAATGCCACAAAACTAATAAAAACAACCACCAATGTCAATTTGTGTGTGAAATTGCGCGCTTGCGCGCAAAAATCTTGCAAAATACCTAGTGCTCAGTACTAAAAATTTCGGTCAATGTTTAAAAAAAAAAAAAAACATTTTGGATGTCTTTTTTTTTAAACAACGTTTTTTTAAATAAAAAACGTTTTAAAAAAACATCGGCCAACCCTAACCAGTATTATTATAACAACTCTGATTTCTACATTCTACCATGAAATAATAAGCTGTGATATGCTCCTGTAGTATGAAATATCCAACCAATGTACTTACACATGTAAACTTGGGTATATTGCTTTTCTGTTGTTCAGCCGAAAATACCCGATACCCGGTTATTTTATTACCCGGAACCGAAATTTTGATCATTTTAGAACCGAAAGAACCGAACCGGAACCGAGTTTAAGAACCGAACCGAGAACCGGAACCGAAAATTTTCAGGAACCGAGAACCGATACCCGAACCGAAATCTTTTGGAACCGAGAACCGAGAACCGGAACCGAAAATTTTGAAATTCCCAACCCTAGTGTAGGGTTCAAACGGGACCCCGATCCCGGATCCCGTGAAATTCCGGGATTTACCAGTCCTGATCCCGATCCCGAAACCCCGATCCCGAAATCCAAAAATACCAATCCCGATCCCGAAAATTTTCAAATCCCGATCCCGAGAAACTCCCAAGTCCGGGATCCCGATCCCGGAAAAATTAATGGAAATTATAAAACGTGAAATAATGACGTTTTTGAATGCAAAAAAGCGGATGAAAACCCCGGTCAATTTTATGCCACTTTTCTGGCATCCAACAGTGTTTTGAGACCTTTATGAACAACTGTGAATGCCAGAAAAATTGCCAAAATCGCTATCCCTAGAACCCAATCCCGATCCCGGAAAAATGCCAATCCGATCCCGATCCCGTGACCCCAATCCCGGCCAATCCCGATCCCGATCCCGAAATCTCAAAAAACCAATCCCGATCCCGAAACCCCAATCCCGATCCCGAAATCTCAAAAAGTGAATCCCGATCCCGATCCCGAAAAGTCAATCCCGTAGGAACCCTATGTGTGTGTATATCAGGTAAGTGCCAGTACTTTGTGATGTTAATATATATTCATAGAAAAGGATTCATTTTCAGGCAGACCGTGAGAAAAAAGTGACTGAGGCTCGGAAAAATGCTTCAAAAGATACTGATGGATCTAAAAAACCTGAAACTTTGGCCGATTTGGCAAACAGAGCGGAATCACTACAGAAATCTAACGAGGTCAGTGTGTCGATGGAACGCAAAAAAATAAGCTTGAAAATTTTAAACTATTTTTGAAAAAAATTGAAAAGTCATTTTTGAAAAGAAACACCTAAAATTTTGAACTCTTTTTCAGCGGGTTTGCCAGTGTTTTCGATTTTGCATTTTTATCAGAATATTGATGTTTTCAAGAAAGTTCACTTTTCACATGTTTCACTTTTCAGGTTGTCACTTTAAAAAAAATTCAGGCTCAAACGAAAAGCCGCGAGCGTCAGGCGAAAGCACCCAGCAAACTTGGGACCAAAACGTATGCCAATGAAGTTAAGAAAGTCATTGAAAGAGCTGATGTCGTCTTTGAGGTTGGATTTCTATTTTTTAGACCTGTGGTACAATTTTAGCTACGTAATACCAATCTTTACTATCTTTTTACATTGATCTTCACTTTGGCAATTGGACCCCCAGTCTGCGAGGCGTTTTATGCTCGTGCCAGAAAAATATTTGGCTGACTGCGATAACGCATGACGCACGCCATGCGCTGTCGCAGTCAGCCAAATATTGTTCTGGCACACAAACCCACTCAGCATTGACCGACTACGGTTTGGTCAACGCTGAGCGAGTAAAAACAACTGAATGGAGGCACCTGTGCGCGGCCCATTTATAAGTCGCGCGGCACGCCATGTGCGCGGGTGCGGTGCACACGATAATTACTAAAAAGTGCATGCACGCAGGGCTAATCACGTGATAATCACGTGGCTGAGTGCATGCACATGCGTCCCTGATTATGGTAATAATTTAAAATCGATGACGTCATGGTTCTCAGCGACCAATGGCGTCGTCGATATGCCGCAACAACTCCCCCGTTCACCCACTTCTTTAAATATCCACCTCCAACCAAAAAAGAAAAATCAGGCGAGGTAAAGAAAAGAAACCACGCCAACCCCCCCGATATTTTGGTCAGTCCCGCCGTACTACCGCCCTTCACTTTTCACTTTATTTCAATTTTATATAGAAATTCGTTTTGCTTTTAACTTCTCACTTATAAATTTACATTTCGTTTAACTCTTTAAGCGGCGTTTACACTGCAAAATGTGCCGACAAATCAAAAAGTGAAAAAGTTCCATAAATCCAGAATAAAGTTCCAAATCTGCAAGAAAAAACAGTTAAGTATACTCACTAGTTAGGTCCACTCACATGCCAAATTTCAGATAAATCGGCCTTTTTGTTCCAGAGTTATAAGCATTTTAAAAATTTGACGTTGTCGGTTCGCTTTTTTGATCGAAAAAATGTTGTTGTCGGCACAAGCTTTTGATTGGCGACAATGCGGCGATGAGCGCTTGTCGTCACAAGAAAAAAAGTGTTGTCATGGGAGCCTGATTTTTCTTGTCGATTGTCGCCACGAGCTGCGAACGTGTTTTTTTTCATTTTTGGTGACGACAATGAGTAAATTTTACAACAGGTGTTGAAGTTTACCACAGTTGCTTCTGAACGTGTGTGAGCAAGTAGTATTTATATAGTGAGTGATAGGGGGAATGCATATGCTGTATTACCTCAAATTATCCCCCCCCCTTGAATTTATCCTCCTCGAAATACCCCCGTGAGCAGTTCAAGACCATGTAAAAGACCCTGTAAAGTGTAAAATGTCATGTGTCATGCAAAAGACCATGTAAAATGTCAGGGTTTATACTAGCTACATACTTATATAAGTCTATAGGCGGTCTTTTACATGGCACTTTAGTGCATTTTTGTATGTCTGAGTTGATTAAAACAACAGATTAGTACAGGGAGTTCAAGAAATTTCTGTCAAAATAATAACCCCCCCTCAAAATAGCTCCTCGTTTTAACCATCCCCCCTCAAATTTCCACTCTGAAAAACGAACACCTTGCGGGGTAATTTGAGGAAATACAGTACTTTATCAAAGTAATCAGACTCAACAATTTCTTTGTGATGCTAAATCACTTTTTTGGTTTCTGTATTTCTTCTAATAAACACCTTCCCAGTCACGTCCAGCAGCCATTTTTTGATTTTACTTCTTATATTCTATCCCCAGTTCTACGGCGCCCATGAGGCTGAAACTTGGGGGAGATATTGGCGCAACCCCCCTCTACTTCACATGAATTGGGGGGGGGGGGGGGTCGCGGCGACCCCTCTAAGGGTGGGTCGCCCTAAGTGCAAATTTTTTTGTGGCTTTTTTGGTGTCCCACAGCAGCTGTGGGAGGGGTATAAATCTAAAATTTTGGGGATGTTTTTCCAACACCACTCCCCTACTATACACTATTCAATAATGTGATATTAATGATAACAATTTCTCAAAAATTCGCTTATTCCCTAATAAACACCACTCCCCAATAGATGGATGACAAAAAATTCACTTTTTGGAAATTTTTATAAGACACTTGAAGAGCTGGTTTACAATACTTTAAAGGGAATGGTTTGATGTTTAAAGTTATGTAACGAACCACACCTCTAAAATGCCTGCATTGCAAAATTTACTTGGGGGGAATTTCAAAGTGTAAATTTTGTAAATTTTTGTTCCTGCGATGATGTCATTATGATGTCATAGAATTCGCCCTAAGTAAATTTTGCAATGCAGGCATTTTAGATGTATGGTTCTTTACATAACTTTAAACATTAAACCCTTCCCTTTAAACTATCATAAACCAGCTCTTCAAGTGTCTAATAAAAAAGTTCCAAAAAGTGAATTTTTTGTCATCCATCTATTGGGGAGTGGTGTTTTTTAGAGAATAAGCAAATTTTTGAGAAATTTTTCACATTTATCTCACATTATTGAATAGTGTATAGTAGGTAGTGTATAGTGGTGTTGGTAACACATCCCCAACATTTTAGATTTATACCCCTCCCACAGCTCAGAAATCAGCGGGTGCCGGACCTGCTGTGGGACACCAAAAAAGCCACAAAAAAGTCGCACTTAGGGCGACCCACCCTGAGAGGGGTTGCCGCGACCCCCCCCCCAATTCATGCGAAGTAGAGGGGGGTTGCGCCAATATCTCCCCCAAGTTTCAGCCTCGGGGGCGCCCTAGAACTGGGGATAGGATAAAAGAAGTAAAATCAAAAAATGGCTGCCGGACGTGACCTGGAAGGTGTTTAGAAGAGTGCTATTCTATTTTTTTGTCAACATTTTTCATTGTCAACAATAAATCTCTGTTTGAATGCTGGAATTAAATATATATTTGAAAATTCTCACCATTCATTTTTTATATTTTAGTTTTTTGTCACTCTTCCAATGTATTAGGGTGTAAACTATGTTTCTTATATGTTGTGCGATCTCATAGAAATGAACATTCCCATTCTGTTGTACATTGTCCAATTTTGATGCCCTTCGAGTATGTTGGGGTTTGGGGTCTGGGCATTGTCAAAAAAATTTTGTTTCCTCAAATAATCCCCCAGTCCCGAGATAAAAGGGGTCTAATAAAGCATAGTCAGTTTACATGGCCAATCTGGTCGATCTAATTTGAAGGCTAATAACTCGGCCATTTACTCGACCTGTAGATGCCATTTTTGAGGTCGGATTAGTGATGTTTGAAGTTCTTATGCTGATTTGACCCAGTTTTTTAATGCAAAAAAAATAAATTTTCTGATCATGCTATTAAAAAGTTTAGACGATGAGAATTCATATACCAAGATAATTATTTTAATATCAATTTCCAATAAAAAGTTACAGCACTTCAAACTTCCGCCTCCCATCCACATAAAAAACCACATGAAGAACTTGGCGTGCAAATTCAAAACTCTTTCAAAACCATTTCTCAGCTGATTTTAACCAATGAACACTTCAAATGATCATAATATGGCTGAGAAATGGTCAAGATATGGAGTTTTGTAGTCACATGAAGTTTATGATGCGGCTTTCTATGTGGATGGGAGGCAGAAGTTTGAAGTGTTATAACGTTTTATTGGAAAGAGATACTGAAATACTTTTCCCAGGTATATGAATTCTTGTCTTCTAAACTATGTGATAGCATGTTCAGAAAAAAAATTTTGCATTGAAAAACTGGGTCAAATCGGCATAAGGGAGGTTGACATCACTAAGCCGACCTCAAAAATGAACCTTACAGGTTGTGCCAATCACTTTAAATGTTGAACGGTCTGAATTGGCCTAGAAATGGACAGGTTATTAAGCTCTGAAGTTGATCGGCCAGATCGGCCATGCAAAATGACCATGTTTTTATATACCCCCCTTATATCAGGACTGGGAGATTATTCGAGGTAACAAAAATTTTTAGTCAAAGCCCAGACCCCAAACTCAAACATACTCGAAGGGCATCAAAACCGGTAAACGTACAACAGAATGGAACGCAGGAATGTGTATTTGTATGAGATGAAAATAAGAAACTTAGTTTACACCCTAATAATATATAAAATACCTACTGTTCTTTTGCTTTCATGAGTGCAAAAATGTGCAAAACCTGCCATTCCATTGGAATGAAAAATGGGGGATGGTCCGGCTGTAAAGTAAACCCGGCCGTAAAGTAATCCCAGCCGTAAAGTAGAGGGTGCTACTTTCGGCCAGGCATCATTACAGCAGAGTTGTTAAAAGTACTGAACTTGTTTCAAAGTAAACGTAAACATAAAGTATTTTATTTTTAGTCACACCTGAGTACAGAAAATGTAAAGTAAAATTTTTCTACTTTTACCCTGTGTAAAAGGTGAGTAAACGTAAATATCTGTAAATACTCAGGGAAAGCATGAAAGTAAGAAACTTTATCGATTTTGTATCTAGGAAAACGTAGAAATGAGTATAGGTGAAAGCGAGAGTCGTCGCTATCCCTACCCATCGCAAATTCTATAATTTCTGCTGTTATTTTACGCTAGTTTTTGCGCCGTTTATATTCGTGTGAGTGATTTTTTGCTTCTTATGCACTCAAAAAATGTTCTCAATTACGTTTTCTGTACTCGCGTACTTTTTGAAAGTACGCGAGTAACTGAGTACCGGTATTTTTTTGGGAGGAAACATAAACGTATTTATGCAGCACTCGAGTATACGTGTTTAGTACAAAATATTACGGCCGGTTTACTTTACGGCCGGGCTTACTTTATGGCCGAGAGCCAATAAATGTCGGCACAAAAAAATATAAAAAACACGTTCACAGCTTGTGACGGCAATGTGCCAACAAAATGACACAAGACACACGCGTCTGACCTCGTTTCTGCTCGATTTGTCGGTTCGGGTCTCGTTAACGAGACCCAAACCGACAAAAATAAAAAATGGCAAAAATGGACCCAATAAAGTAGAAAAAAAAACAGTTTTTACCCTGGTGTGTATTTATACACCGTATTTCCTCGAAATACCCCCCCCCGTCTTGAGAATTGTTTCGTTAGAACAGTGTTTATGCCATCTAAACTAGGCGGACATGAAACGAATAAGTGATTTGGCCCTTCTTTATAGTCGGCAGACATGATATTACACAGATTTGGTCCACTTATGTTTCGCTTCGCTGAGCGTCAATGAAATTCAACATCTTACTGAACAGCGAAGTGCGATACATCTCAAATACGGTAGAAAAACGGTGCACAGTGGGTCGTAAATATGTCAATACCTATGTATAGTCGACAGACATATCATTCTACAAAATTGGAAAGTTACATTTTGTTCTTGTAGAGTGAACGAGAAAGGAATTTAGTAAAAAAGAAAATATAAAGATAGTAAGAAGGAAAATAAAAATGTGCTGTTCTTTACGCACTCGTTTACTCTAATTTTTGTGCCGATAGGTGCTGCAAATTTTTGATTATACGTTTACCTACGTTTAATCTAATTCATATTTAGAAAAGTTATATGCTATCGATTCATTTTGACGAAAACTTGTTACGTTCAAAATTTTGAATTCAGAAAACGTTCCCGCTTTGTATTTATTCAGATCCAGACGACGCTTGGATGGCATCATGCCAAAAAACTCAACTACACTTTGACGGGGGTTTGAATTGTGCGGGCACAATTGAATAGTTTCATTCCGTATATGCGTAAGCACGAGTCACCAAAACAGAGTTCTACGGGTTGGATACAGCGTGCATAATATGACATCATGCAACTCATTGTATAGTATCATGTCTGCCAAGTATACCAATGATGTATATTTTTTTTGTAATTTGAACTTGAATGAACAGATTCCATTCGGTTCACGATTAGTGATGGAATGGCGCCATGGTGCTGGTGCCCTTTAATGGACCCATTGGCGCCTGACGCCCTTTTCTCTGGCGCCTGGCGCAATTATTCCAAATGGCGCCATGGCGCCCTTGGCGCTTGGCGCCATTTTTGCTGGCGCCAATTTGGCGACCGGCGCCATTGTTTTGGATGGTGCCAACATGCTGCGATGAGAGTTCATTTTCATACATTTTCAAGTGAATACCTTATCTTCAGAATAATAGGATTTTTATAGGATTAAGTGTGTCTAGGGTTGGCCGATGTTTTTTTAAACGTTTTTTATTAAAAAAACGTTGTTTTTTTAAAAACATGACATCCGAAATGTAAAAAAAAACGGCCAAAATTTTTAGTACTAAGCACTAGGTATTTTGCAAAATTTTTGCGTGCAAGCACGCAATTTCAGACATAAATTGCCATTGGTGGTTGTTTTCATTGGTTTTGTGGCATTTTTAGTATCAAAGAATCCATTTCTATGTTCTACCATGGGTTTATAAGCCGTCATATGTTGCTGTAGTATATAATATTGAGGTAATGCACTTCCATGTACCTCCACAGTGTGTAACTTCACTCCCAAACTAACAACCTCCTTTTAAAACCTTGTTTGATCACTATTCCACTATGCCAAACTTCACCTGAAGTCACAAACATTTGACTATAAGGCGATCGACGAAAAATGGATATTTTTGACACAAATCACCACTTATAATGCTATCCCATGGCTCTAAAGCCATTATATGGTCATATATAACATCAGGGACGTATCCAGGATTTTCGAGCGGGGGGGGCTGCTTGTTTACGGAGCCCGGCGAACGGGGGGGGGGCTCAGCCCCCCCCCCCCTTGAAATTTCGCCTACATAGCGGCATCAATGGAATGGCGGCATGGCGCTGGCGCCATTCATAGGCGCCTCGCCATGGCGTCATAGGCGCCACGCCATGGCGCCATTGGCGCTGGCGCCAGCGCCAGAAACCGCTGTATATGTATGAAATACACGTTCATACACAGCGGAGGGCACACAATTTCATGGATTTGTGTCACCGGGGACCGATCCGCTGACAATTATGTGTTGGAGGAGAGATCGCGCGCCAGCGCGCGAAATTTTTTGCACCTACCATGAAAAATGTATAGGAAAAGTTGCTTTTCCTGGGATTTTTTAGGTCACACCCCGGGAGCGGGGGGGGCTGCAGCCCCCCCCGCCCCCCCCCCCTGGATACGTCCTTGTATAACATCACAGAGTATTGCCACTGTCTGATATACCTATATATGTTGACACAAGGTCATATCTGGGAGCTTTTAAAAAAACGTTTTTTATTTAAAAAAAACGTTTTTTTATTAAAAAAACATCGAGTTAAAAAAACGTTTTTTTCCAACCCTAAGTGTGTCTACCGTTTTTGCCAACATTGCAAGTTCTTTTGCTTGGAATACTACGAGAATACTTTGAATTCTATATTCTTTGGAGATATTTTTGAATACTTGGAGTTTGCTTGTATCAAAATCCAATCACCATATTCTTCTTATAGAAGGGCAGGTACAAAGTTTGATGAAAAAATAGAAGAGTGCCCAACTATTAGAAGAAATATGCTATACTCGGCGGACCGCAGTATGCACAGCAGTCTACCATAATTCAATGAATAATATCTTGTGATAAATTTTGTAATAAGGTAACCATCCCATATAAAAACGAAATATTATGATGAAAAAAAAATTTTTGGTTCATTATTCAGATGGGTTATGTAGGTTTCCATACTAAGTGTGATGTCCGCCGAGTATACCTATTGAAATGGTTGAAAATTTATGTTGTTTCAGGTTAGAAAAACTGTTATAACCTTATAAACACCTTTCCAGTCACGTCCAGCACCCTACTTTTGATCTTACTTGTGACACCCTATCTCCAGTTCTAGGGCGCGCCGGAAGCTGAAACTTGGGGGAGGTATTGGTGCAACCCCCCTCTACTTAACACCTTACAGGGTGGGTCGCGCTAAGTGCACAAATTTTATTGGCTGTTTTGGTGTCCCGCACAGGTCTGGCACCCGCTGATTTCTGAGCTGTGGGAGGGGTATAAATCTAAAATTTTGGGGATGTTTTACCAACACCACTCCCCTACATACACTATTCTATAATGTGAGATAAATGTGAAAAATTTCTAAAAAATTTCGTTATTCTCTAAAAAAACACCACTTCCCAATAGATGGATGACAAAAAATTCACTTTTTGGAACTTTTTTATAAGACAATTGAAGAGCTGGTTTACGATACTTTAAAGGGAACAGTTTGATGTTTAAACTTATGTAAAGAACCATACCTCTAAAATGCATGGATTGCAAAATTTACTTGGGGAGAATTTCAAAGTGTAATATTTGTAAATTTTTGTTCCTGGAATGATGTCATTATGATGTCATAAAATTCACCCTGAGTAAATTTTGCAATGTAGGCATTTTAGAGGTATGGTTCTTTACATAACTTTAAACATCAAACTCTTCCCTTTAAAGTATCGTAAACCATCTCTTCAAGTGTCTAATAAAAAGTTCCAAAAAGTGAATTTTTTGTCATCCATCTATTGGGGAGTGGTGTTTTTTTAGAGAATAAGCAAATTTTTGCGAAATTTTCCACATTAATCTCACATTATTGAATAGTGTATAGTAGGGGAGTGGTGTTGGTAACACAGCCCCAAAATTTAAGATTTTTACCTCTCCCACAGCTCAGAAATCAGCGGGTGCCGGACCTGCTGTGGGACACCAAAAAAGCCACAAAAATTGCAATTAGGGCGACCCACCCTGAGAGGGGTCGCCGCGACCCCTCCAATTCATGCGAAGTAGAGGGGGGTTGCGCCAATATCTCCCCCAAGTTTCAGCCTCTGGGGCGCCCTAGAACTGGGGATAGGATGTAAGAAGTAAAATAAAAAAATGGGTGCCGGACGTGACTGGGAAGGTGTTTATTTAAATAGTATGAAATTGTGAAAATTGGGGTAGTATGTTATTTCCGCTTCAAATACTTGTCATTGAAAAAGTGCAAGGGTCAAAAATAAAGACACCGGTCCCCCCATACAATTTTTTGAATATAAATATATATTATATTCATGATGAGATGCAGCTTTTAGGCAGTTTAAATACATGAGAAAAATCGTATAAGAAATTGCTTTTCTAAAAATCCCTCTCTGTTGATATACATGCTGCAATAATGACTTTTACAGTTGGCGCTATTTTGGCATCAGGCGCCATTGTTTCTGGGGCCCTTTGGAGCCCAGCGCCATTTTTTTTGAATGGCGCCATGGCGCCATTGGCGCCTGGCGCCATTTTTCCTGGCGCTTTTCCATCACTATTTATGATACATAAGATTCAATCAGACTTTTTATAAGAGAACGATATGAATTTGATAGACATATTGTTACTGAAACTCAGATTGTAGGGCCTTAGGTCATTGCCTTAGATCTTATTGTCGCAGCCCAGACAGATTAATCCGAAAAAGGAATGACTAGGGTGTCAAAAACATTTTTTTACAGAAAACAGAAATGGAAACATTTTGGCAATTCCTGGAAAACGGAAACGGAATCAGAAAAATTTTTGCAATTGGCGGAAAATGGAAACAGAAATGGATAAAACATTTCGGTGGCCAGCAAACGGAAAACAAATCCAGAAAACCGGAAACGGAAAAATGAACTTTGCATGGAAATGGAAAAAATTAACTTAAATTTTGATGGAAAATGAAGAAAAATCTAACATAATTGAAAACCTGCATGCACGTTCACCAATTTGGCTAAAACAGAAAACAGACAATTGAGCCGGTAAAAGGGAACATAAAGCGGAAAAAACAGAAAATTGAGCAGAAATGGGAAAAAAGCTGGAAAAACTGAAATGTGAGCCGGAAAATGGAAAAAGGTGGAAAAAACTGAAAATTTGGCTGGAAAAGGAGAAATGGAAAATTTAGTGGCTGGGAAATGGAGCAAAAAATGGAAAAAATCTTCGCTCCTGGAAAACGGAACATGGAAAAAATTTACCTGTGGAAAACGGAAACGGAAAACAGAAATTTGACACCCTAGGAATGACGTATGAATTTGGCAGACGTATTTTACAAGTGTAACATTAATGATCGCTTTTTTTGTCTATATAAACTGGTGGAACATATAAATGAAAATTCAGGTACCTCGTTCTTCCCAACAATCTCACAGGGAAATGTGCAGCCCAATCTGGCTGCCATTTGTTGTGGGGGTGCCCACAACATTTGTCAGCATATATGCCAAGTGGCACCCCATGGCACCCCCTGTTCTGCTGCTACAAATTGATGAAGGTTTTTTGCCAATTTTTCCCAGAAAATATAAATGAGAATTTTAAAAAATTACAGAAAAAATAGCTGCGGTAAAGTGTGCAGCCATTTTTTGGTGTGCTGACAACACAAGTGATGAATACACTTGTGTTGGTGCTTTTTCAAAAAATAAAAATCCTTGTGGCTTGCCAAAAGCCATATTTTGACCCGCTGGTCATTTGTGGGTATATTTTGACCCCCATTCCACTACCCCCACATAAAAATGGCCCTCAATATGCAAATATGTGCTATGAAGCCATCTCAACAAGTATTTTGAACTTTGTGATAATCCAAATTGTGATTGTAATTGAAAATCATGGTTTTCAACTTTCTGGACATGACCTAGTTTTTTGTCTGGCCCATTCAAAGTAGATACATGGCACCTTGCCCATTGGCCCCTATAGATTTTTTTAAACAGATAATTAGTGCCCACATTGAATGGGCATGTTTATTTTACACGCTGTCACGCAAGTGCCCTCTTTACACAGGGCTATTTTTATCATTTGCTATAAAAAATACTTGAGAGCAAAAACGGGGCACAGGAGCAGCCATATGTTGCCCCTGACACCGAACAAGCCAATTCTGGCTCTTATGTGGTCCATGAATAGCTTCGGATAGTGGATTGTCCACTTTCTAAAACCTATGTTTTTCTCAAAAAAATTTGTGTGGGGATTCTGGGGGTTCTGAGGGGGTAGAAAAGTTGTACAAACCAGAGTTGTTAAAATACTGGTATTTTTGGAAAGTGTAAGTGTAAGTGTAAATATAAATACCCATTTACCCAGGTATTTCGGGTCAGTGTAAATACACTTTCACAACTCTGGTACAAACTTTGAATCTACCAATGTTAAAAAAACTTTTTGGTCTCAAATGTCCAGAAAAAATTTATAAAATTTTTTGAATGTCATCGGGAACAAAAATTTGTATGGAATTCTCATTTATATTTTCCAGAAAAAATGTGAAAAAAATAATTTTTTCTGCACCAAGGGTGGCCTGAGGGAGGTGCCCCCTAGGGTATATAAAATTAGTAAATACTTGGGGGCACCCTCACACAAGATTAAAGCCTAACATCTTGCATGTGTGATTTTTATATTACAGATAAGTGATTTTCTCATTTATATTTTCCACTAGTTTACACAGTTATTAATATACCTATTTTGAGCCTACCATATATTACCTTGAATTAACCCCCCCTCAAAATACCTCCCACAAAAAATTTGGCTGAGGAATTGATAAACCCCCCTCAAAATATCCCCCCCCCCAAATTGAGTGTAAATGGAACATACATGACAAAAGGTGTTTTGTCAACTGGCAATGCATGACACACATTAAAAACAATGACTGTGTTACATTATAATGTTGTTTCTACCATTGAAATACTTGTTAAAGTCTGTAGACTCTTATATATGATGGTTTTTGTCACATTTTTCTACGTCTGCGTACATTACAAACAACAAAGAAGTCCAGGGATTAAAAAATATTTCTGGTGAAATAATACCCCCCTCAAATTACCCCCCTCAAAATTCTCACTCTGAAAAAATAAACCCACAGGTATTTTGAGCAAATACGGTAAAAGTATAAAAAAATCAACAACAAAAATTCCTCACATCTGACTGGTGGTTCTTTTTCTCTGTTTACAAATTTTTTATCGCTATTCAAAATTACTCACTTTTACATATACTTTTTGAAAGTACTCGAGCACAGAAAACATATTTCTGTCAGGTTTATTCAAAGCAGTGAAGGGAAAAACAAGCAACAAAATGCAAAAAAATATAGAAAATTAGCCAAAAAGGTTTATAAGATCATATATAGCCAAAAAGCTGAAAATAAGTGAATTTGAAGGTAAAAATGGGTAAAACATATGGAAAGTAGTGATTTTCAGTGAAAATTGGGGCAAATGTTTTTCAAAAATACTCAGTTTTACATTTTCTGGGGAAAAGTATTATACTCACATTTACTTGTGAGTGAAAGTAAAAAAAATTCCTTTCTTTTCTGTACTTGGGGATGAGTAAAAATAAATAGTTAATGATTACATACACTTTAAAAAAGTTTTAGTAAAAATTACTTTTAACAGCTCTGTTGGTGAACCACAAAGTATGCGCAGAATCCCACCATAATTTAGTGAATAAAATTTTGTGACAAATTTTGTAATGAATGATTCCATAGTAGAAACAAAATAGTATAATAAAAACAGTATAATTTTTGGTTCATTATTCAGATGGTTATGGTAGGTTTCCATACAAAGTGTGATGCCTGCTGAGCATACAGAGCTATTATAAAAATCCTGTTCAATTGAAAACACTGAAAATGATTTTAGTAATAGGGATTACAAACAAACTCAAATGGAACACAAAGATTTGAGGAGGTAGGTAATCATCCATGTGGGGTATAATTTGAGGAGGTAGGTAATTCATTGATGTGGGGGGATAATTCAAGGGGGTGGTTAACTCATGTGGGGGGATAGTTCAAGTGGGTAGGTTATTAATTCATGCAGAGGGATACTTTGAGGGGGTCAGTAATTCATTGACATGAGGGGATAATTCGAGTGGGTAGGTAATTCACGAGGGAGGGATAATTTGAGGAGGTGAGTAATTCATTGATGGGAGGGGGTTATAATTTGAGGAGGTAAGTAAACATTCAAACAGGGGGTATAACTTGAGGAGGTAGGCAATTCATTCATGTGGGTAGGGTACAAATGATATATCGTATCGAATATTGGATATTGAGCATTTTTTTAAATCAAATATCAATATAAAAATTTTGAAAAAATATTGAATATCAAATATCGATATCAAAAATTTTGAAAAATATCGAATAACGATATTGAATATTGACCATTTTTTTGATATATCGAACCTGTAATGTGTCCATAAATTAATTACCATGTGAAAATAAACCACATGAAAATACAATATGCCCCTTTAAAAATGCCTTGCTATACCAAGAGAAATTTCGATTTTATATAGACCATTTTTTATATCGAATATTGACATCAAGGTTCCATATAGTATTGAAATCGTATATCAAGTTTCAGAAAAAATATCAAATATTGAATATTGATATCGAAAAGTCATATCATTCGAACCCTACATGTGGGGGATAGTTCCAGTAGGTAGGTAATCACCCACATGGGGGGGGGTAATTCGAGGAGGTAGGCATACACGGCGGACATAACACCTAGTATGGAGACCTACCATAACCCATCTGAAAAATGAATAAAAAATTATACAGTTTTTCATCATCATATTTCATTTTTAACACACCCAGCCCACAGCACACTTAGTATGGAAGCCTAAAATAACTTAATGAACACAATATTGTGATAAATTTGTAATTATTCATAATTAATTATTCCATAGTAAAAACTAAATATTATGATAATAAACTGTATAATTTTTGGTTCATTACTCAGATGTGTTATGGTAGGTTTTCATACAAATTGTGATGTTTACCAAGTATAATTCATTCACTTGGGGGGGGTAATTTGAGGGGGTAGGTAATTCACCCACCATTAGGTGGTAGGTAATTCACACAGGGGGGGGGGTAATTCGAGGGAATATAGGTAATTCACCCGTGGGGGGGAATTTGAGGCAGTAGGTAATTCATGCGGGTGGATAATTCGAAGCGGTAGGTAATTCATGTGGGGGGATAATTCGAGGCAGTAGGTATTTCACGCGGGGGGGGGTACTTCGAGGGAATATAGGTAATTCACCTGTGGGGGGGGGAATTCAAGGTGGTAGGTACTTCACGCGGGGGGGATAATTCGAGGTTGTAGGTAATTCATGTGGGGGGGATAATTCGAGGTGGTAGGTAATTCACGCGGGGGGAGGGATAATTCAAGGCAGTATGTACTTCACGTGGGGGGGGGGGTAATTCGAGGAAATATAGGTAATTACCCCGTGGGGGGGGGGGGAATTCGAGGCGGTAGGTACTTCACACGGGGGGGATAATTAGAGGTTGTAGGTAATTCACGTGGGGGGGGGATAATTCAAGGTGGCAGGTAATTCTCGCGGGGGGATAATTCGAGGCAGTAGGTACTTCACGCGGGGGGGGGGGGGTAATTCGAGGTGGCAGGTAATTCACGTGGGGGGAAAATTCATGGCGGTAGGTAATTCACGCGGGGGGGGGGATAATTCGAGGTTGTACTTAATTCATGTGGGGGGATAATTCGAGGAGGTAGGTAATTCACGCGGGGGGGGGAATTCGAGGCCGTTGTGTCTTACGGGAGGCTGCCCTGTATTTGCTCAAAATGGCGCAATTCATACCTCATTCCAAAAATGATCACACTTGCCAATCCGTCCAAATGTTTGTTGTCGGTTCGGTTTCTGTTGAACGAGGCTTTTTTGTCATATTTTTGTTGTCGGTTCGCTTTCTGTTGAACGAGGCTTTTTTGTCGGCACAGGCAAGATTTCTGTAAAATTTGTGCGTTGTCGTGACACAATGTCCATTGCCGACAGAAAAAAGTTTGCTGGCACAGCTCGCAGTGTAAACGCCGCTTTACTTATAAAATGGTTTTTCACTTCTCAACTTGCGCAATTGACCCATAAAAATATGGGTAAATACAGGGACGTAGCCAGGATTTTTGAGCGTGGGGGGGGGGGCGGATTTTATACGGAGCTCGGCGAACGGGGGGGCGGCGCCCCCCCCCCTAAAATTTGACCCCTGTGGTGAAGAAATGGCGCCTTGGCGCCAGCGCCATTAGTAGGTGCGACGCCATGGCGCCATTGGCGTTTGCATTAGCGCCAAATAGAGCTGTATTGTATGTATTTTACATGTATTACTGCGACGGTGGCACATTTTGAGTGCTTTTTTGGTCCTAAACCAGAGGTATGACTAAAATATACTGTGCAGTGCCGAAATGCGCGCTTGCCGACAAAACCCCATTACGAAAGTGCCATTTCGGGCATATTTTCTTGTCCGACTCTGGAAGGGGGGGGGGCGGCCGCTCCCCCCCGCCCCACCTGGCTACGTCCTTGGGTAAATACATTTTTTATTCCAGGTATTAGACGCGCGCGATCCCCTGGGCAGTCGCAATGCGGAAACTGAAGAAATGATAATTGGATCAAATAAACGACTAGTTTTGCTTTTGAATAAAATCGATTTGGTGCCCAGGGAAAATGTGGAATTGTGGCTGAAATATTTGCGGCGTCAGTTTCCCACTATCGCTTTCAAAGCTGCCACTCAGCAGCAGGAAAAACATCTGGTTTGTGCAATTTTTGCTTTGTTTTAGGTCTTGCAGCGTGTTGGGGTCGGTTTGTGGCGGCAATTTACCGCACCGTACCGTAAAATTAGAAAATTTATCGTGCTTTACCGTTTACCGTAACTTTTAACAATTACCGTATGGTTTACCGAAAAATGGAAATCTACCGTACCGTTTACCGACAAGCCATATTATACCTAATTAGGTTTATTCTTCACTAGGTATCGAAAAATGATAACCCTTCACAAATAATCTAACACACAACTTATGTCCCCACTTGGCAACCTGCCAAAAACCCTTCCAATCCCAGGGCCGCACTTCATTCGCCCAGTCGACAAAACAACAATCATCCCCGAGCACGTGCGTCGGTGCGGAATTGATCATGAAATTATTGGGCAATTATTGTCGACATCACGACGTGAAAACTAGCATTCGAGTGGGCGTTGTGGGCTTCCCGAACGTCGGAAAAAGCTCAGTGATTAATTCGTTGAAAAGGAAAAGGGCTTGCAATGTGGGCGCCACGCCTGGGATTACAAAGTTGGTTGGGGATATTATTGGGGGGAGATGAGTTAACTGGTAATCAGGGACGTATCCAGGATTTTCGAGCGGGGGGGCTGCTTGTGTACGGAGCCCAGCGAACAGGGGGGGGGGGTTCTCAGCCCCCCTTAAGTTTTACCTACACCGTGATGGTATGGGGCCATTCGTAGGCGCAATGCCATGGCGCCATTGGCCTTGGCGCTGGCGCCAAAAATCGTTGTGTATGTAAGACATAAAAGACGAAAAAGAGGACAAGTGTATTTTACAGGGAGTTACAGGCAAAATTTTCACATGACCCTTGACAAATGTTACTGAAAGTGGCATTTTCTCTAAGTTTTTCTCGTCTCACCCGGGAACGGGGGGGGGGTGGCTGCAGACCCCTCCGCCACCCCTGGATACGTCCTTTCCGGTAATGGTTCTGCACTCACTAGTTGACAATGACATCGGGGGTGGGGGGGTGTCAACTGGGCCGACCGGTTTCCATTCAGATTTTAGTTGATGGCTCGTCGAACCATGTGCAAATGTACATAATATTAACTTATTTTCTATATTGCATAATGTGCACTTGAAAATAGCCATGCGACCAGTCAACCATAATCTGAATTGACATGGAAACCAGTTGACACTAGGGTTGGGGAACCGAACCGAACCGAACCGAACCGAGAACCGAGCACAATTTTGGAACCGAGAACCGGAACCAAAACAAATACCCGAACCGGAACCGAGAACCGGCACTTAGACCCGGAACCGAACTAAAGAACCGAAAGAACCGAAATTTTATACAATAATCGGCGGCCGCCCCCCCTTTGCCGGGTGAGAGTAAGAAGATGCGTGGAAATGTAACTTCCGGCATCAATTTTTAGGGTGATTTGTAAAAATTTTGCGCGCAAGCGCGCAATTCTTGCTTCACGCGACTGGTGATTTCATCAGTTGCGCAGCCTAATATGTTCACGGTTCCGCCTAAGATGTGTATATGTACCCTAAATCCTCGAATAAGACCCCAGGGGAGTTATTTTTTCCTCACCTTGCTAAACGGGGGCAGTTATTAGAGGGGGGTCTTATTCAAGGATTTACAGTATGTAAAATACATATACAGCGGTCTGTGGGGGTCTGTGCCAGTGTGCATGTAAACCTGGTGCGCATGTAGGCCCATTTTGCCACATTTTTCCATTACACTGATATTTTAGAAATACATTGGTAATCGTACTGTTAATTCTCTATAAAATACAGCAAGTGGGGTGTCCAGTCTTTATATGTACATGTATTTACATACATATCAGAGATTTTTGGCACCAATGCCAATGGCGCTAGCGCCATGATGCCATTTTGTCACCATGTAGGTAAACTTGTAGGGCGGGTGGCTGCATCCCCCTCCCGTACACCAGGCTCAGTAAACAAACAGACACCATACTCATAAATCCTAGATATGTACCTGGCCCCCGAAGCAAGGGGTCTACATGCACACTGGGTTTACATGCGCACCGAGTTTTAGCCATCTGGGGCACCTACGCCAATTCCAATGGCGCCAATTCCAATTTCCAATCCCAACCCTAGTTGACACCCGGTGTGTGTAGGGCCGGAGTCAACTCGCGTTGGATGGATGGTTTTCTGTCATTTTATATTTGATACTTTCATACCGGTACCCGTAATACTTTTTAAAAACAGTGCTAAAATATTTTTTTTTACAAAGTCACTTTCACATCACGTCACTTTACCCCCCCAAACCCCCCAGAGGTCTACAAGAAATCGAACTGGGTCGACACATTCGCCTGCTCGACTCCCCCGGCATGGTGCTCTCTCTGGACAGCGAATTGTCCCCTGCGGATTTGGCCCTTAAAAACGCCGTCAAAGTTGAGCAGTTGGACGATCCTGTGGTCCCTGTGGAGGCCATTGTGAATCGGTGCAGTAGGAAAACTGTTGGTTTGGCGTGGGGTAGGGGTGATTGTGGGCACCCCAGTTTCTCCTGGAGTTTTGACCCCCGGGGGGTTGGATAGATGGCAAATCGCTCCTCCGGAGGGTTAGATGCTGATTTTTTTTTTGGGGGGGGGGGGCGTTCGATATAAAGGATTTTTCAAGGTGTCTAGGCAGAAAATGGTAAAAAAAATCGCTAATGATTTGTAAAAAAGTATACAAGCACATAGGTGAAAATAGGTAAAAAGCACATGAACTAGTACTTTTGAAGGTGAAAATGGGCAAAGAGGTGTGAATATTGGCGATTTTTAGCAAAAATTTGGGCCAAATTTCTATCAAAAATCGCTCCAAATAGGTCAGGGTATGGTAGTTGAAAAATTGCCTCCGGGATAAATAAATAGCCGGTCGATTTCGGAGTGAGGGTACGGTCTCCCCCTTTCAATTGCAACTTTCAATACACCAATTCAACCCCCCCCCCCCCCAGCTGATGCTGCTGTACCGCATCGGTGAGTTCGCTGACAGCTCCGAGTTCCTGTCGCTGATCGCGCGCAAGACGGGCAAGCTGCGCAAGGGCGCCAAGCCGGATTTGAACGCCGCCGCCAAAAAGGTTGTTTTACGATGTCATTTTGTTATTGTTCCAGTTTTTGATGAATAATGTGGATGGTGATTGATTTGTATGTTGGGGGATCCACGATTTTGACCCTCGCGAGGGTTCGATGGATAGCAAAAATGATTAATAATAAAGCCCCTCGAATAAACCCCTTTTCGAGTTCCCTCGAATAAACCCCTTTTCGAGTTCCCTCGAATAAACCCCTTTTCGAGTTCCCTCGAATAAACCCCGTTCCGTTCCTAGGGTTCAAACGGGATCCCGATCCCGATCCCGGATCCCGTGAAATTCCGGGATTTACCAGTCCCGATCCCGATCCCGATCCCGAAACCCCAATCCCGATCCCGATCCCGATCCCGAAATCTCAAAAATACCAATCCCGATCCCGATCCCGATCCCGAAAGTTTTCAAATCCCGATCCCGATCCCGAGAAACTCCCAAGTCCGGGATCCCGATCCCGGAAAAATTAGTGGAAATTATCAGAAGTGAAATAATGACGTTTTTGCATGCAAAAAACTGGATGCAAACCGCCAGCGTCAATTTTATGCCACTTTTCTGGCATCCAACAGTGTTTTGAGACCTTTATGAACAACTGTGAATGCCAGAAAAATGGCCAAAATATCTATCCCTAGAACCCAATCCCGATCCCGGAAAAATGCCTATCCCAATCCCGATCCCGATCCCGTGACCCCAATCCCGGCCAATCCCGATCCCGATCCCGATCCCGAAATCTCAAAAAACCAATCCCGATCCCGATCCCGAAACCCCAATCCCGATCCCGATCCCGATCCCGAAATCTCAAAAAGTGAATCCCGATCCCGATCCCGATCCCGAAAAGTCAATCCCGTTTGAACCCTATCCGTTCCTCAGTTTCGAGGAAATACCTAATAGGAAGTGTTTCCCTCACATCGAGTTGCCCAAACTTTTTTTCCTTTGTCAATTAGTTCACTTTTCCCTTACATACAGGTATTGCAAGATTGGAACAGCGGCAAAATCCGCTACTACACTCTGCCCCCGGCGGACGACGTTTCCAGCAGCCTTGGCGTTCAGGATTCGCAAATAGTTTCCGAAATGGCCGCGGAATTTGACATTGATGCGTTGAATACGGATACTGACGCCGTTGTTAAAGGTTGGGGGGTTCCTGGTTGCGACGGGGGTCTCCAAAATTTTCACCCCCCGGGGGTTGAATAGTTGGCAAATGGATCTTCCGGAGGGATACATAGCTGAAGGAAATTTTTGGGGAATTTTCACGGGGGTTTGTCGAGGTTTAGAAGGGAGAATTTCAATGTTTGGGGAAAACTAGCCACTGACACTACTTTACGTGCGAAATTTTGGATACTGATAAATGTGTTGAAAACACATTTAAGTTTATCAGAGTAAATCATTTTTGATCTCCGCCAATGGCAGTTGCAAGGCAGCTCGTTTCAGTAAGCTGTAAGCAGAAAGATCCGTTTTAAATTACATTAATTGTAGCTGATTTATGAGTCTCGGAAATTTCGGGCATAAACTAGCATGTGTGGCTAACACGTTGTTTTTTTCAGTTTTCCTTTCCGGACGATCGCCCTCATTTGCCAGCTATTTAGACGGACATTTTTCTTCAAACTTGACAACTTTTTTTGTAATTTTTTTACATTTTTCTCATCAACGATTTATTCCTACATTTTTTTATTTGCGAATTATCTGCGTGTTGGTCTATCGATTTACCTTTGGAAATACTTGTCGATTTTGGATGTGTTTAACTAGCGCCATTACGTCATTCCCTTACTACATAGGCAAAATTTTAGGGGTGGGGGCCGCTCAAAAATCAAGACACTGGGTTGTAGTAACAACATTTTTGCGGGCCTTGCGCGCATTAAAAAAAACAAAAAAAAAACGAAAAATTCCCAAATTTCCATCGCAGAAATGCCTGAGGAGGGGATGGCTGACGCGTGCGAGCTGCAACCGCCGAAAATTCATACTGCCAGTATGCCACAAGGGGTTAGTAGGTTTTGGGTTTTTTATGTGACGGTATTTTGATTACGATATTTGTGAGTGTTGTGAACTTAAAAAATGTATACAGTATTTCCTCGAAATACCCCCCGGGGGTGATTGTTTCAGAGTGAGAATTTTGAGGAGGGGGGGGGGTAAACAATTATTATTGGGGGGGGGGCTTATTATTTCGCCTGAATTTTTTTGAAATTCCCGTACTAAATTGTCGTCTGAAACGTACGCAGACGTAGAAAAATGCAACAATAACCGCTACACAATAAGAGTATATAAGACTTATATAAGTATGTAACACTAACAATTCATTGTTTTTAACGTGTGTTTTGCATTGCCCGAATCACAAACCGCAGTTTTGTCATGTACGTTCTCTGTACACTCAATTTGGGGGGTATCTGGGGGGTACACTCGTTTGCGAGCTTGAATTGCGATGGTACCAGTTGGCAATTTGGTGTCTTTGTCAACTACTGTGCGTGGAGCAAAATAGAACAACGCCATAGGTCACATTTCTGCCTCGGTTGTTATATCCCGGTTAGCTCAGTCGGTAGAGCATTGGACTCTTAATCCAAGGGTCGTGGGTTCGAGCCCCACATTGGGAGTTTAATTTTTTGCACTTTTTTGGTCGGGATGAAAATATATTTATCAATCGTTGTCAATTTGCTCTTTGTCAACTGGTGTACGTTGAGCCAATAGGGACAACGCGTAAGTCATGTTTCTGCTCAAGCTGTTGTCTCCCGGTTAGCTCAGTCGGTAGAGCATTGGACTCTTAATCCAAGGGTCGTGGGTTCGAGCCCCACATTGGGAGTTTAGTTTTTGCACTTTTTGGGCAAGGATGGAAACATCTATCGCATTATGGATTGAGTATACCTAAGGTGTAGGATGATAAGTAAACGTATTTTGAATGATACGTATTTTCTGACATCTACATACTTTCACTCTAAATTTACTACTTCTTATCACTTGTCAATTTGCTCAATTTTCACCAGCAATTTTTATCCACCTTGTCAATCAGGAAATGGTAGTAGAAGAGCTGTCCGATTCCGACGAGATGCAATGCGACGCGGAAATGGCGCCAACTCCTGGCGCTGGCGCCAGCGCCAAAACGGCGCCAAACTTGGATCTAGTGACTTCTGCACTTGGCGGCGCCGCTGCAAAATTGGCAGGCAACCAACAATTGGATAAGAGACAGAAAATGGCTTTGAAGGCTTTGAGGAAGAAGAAAAAGCGAAATCGTTGGTTTTGTGTGGGAATTTTTTATTGGAATCTGGATAACTGTGGAATTGGGACTGGGTACTTGGATATGGACTTCAGGTGCCAGTTCCGCAAAATGAGAAGTGAAATGGCAAAGGCGAAGTAAAAGAGCTAAGTGAAATGGCAAAAGCGAAGAGAAATTACTTGTTTTGTTTTCTTCGCCTTTGCCATTTCACTTCTCATTTTGCGGAACTGGCCCCTGGATTGGGTTTTTCGACTGAGACTCATTTTTTGCCAAAAATAGTCATTGAGGCACATGAACAAGTTATTTTGAAGGTGAAAATGGGCAAAAGGCTTCCAAAAAGTTTCCGAAAATTTCCGAAAAGTCGCTCCGGATAGTTGGCCGACTTTTTTATTGGAACATTGAGTATTCGTGATTCGGGGTATCGTTTTTTCGGATTGAGAGTGGAGATTGCATTCTCCGGCATCGTTTTCAAAACGGGAAGTTTCACAAATTTATTTTATTTGGGATCGGACTACCGTTTGGCTACTTTTCTTGGCTCGTTTCCAATTTTCTTTTTTTCAGTGAAAATGGCTGGAAAAGTTGTTGCTATGCTGGACAAGGGAGCCATGGATTTGGATGATAACTACAACTTTGATGAACATTTTTAAATTGTTTTTGTTATCAGATATTAATTTATCATACCGATGGTTGTTATTGTTTCTGTATTCATCGCTTTTTCATTACACAGCTATCCCATGAATTAACGAAACGGCAATTCCCTTGTTCCCAAATCGCAGATATGTATGAAAATAGTCCTACACCCACTAGTTGACAACGACACAACTGTCAACTGGTTCTGATCCCAATCAAAAGCTTGCTGATGAGCCTACGAATCACTTTTTGTCTGTCAGAAACAGGGGTCTGGAATGGGGGGGGGGTTACCCCCCCCCCAAACCGCCCAGCTATCTATCTATCCCGGAGGGCGCTCAGCTATCTATCCATCCCGGAGGGCGCTCAGCTATCTATTTATCCCGGAGGGCGCTCAGCTATCTATCTATCCCGGAGGGCGCTCAGCTATCTATCTATCCCGGAGGGCGCTCAGCTATCTATCTATCCCGGAGGGCGCTCAGCTATCTATCTATCCCGGAGAGCGCTCAGCTATCTATCTATCCCGGAGGCAAATAATCCCACAAATCAGGCGTCCATTTATAATAAATAAATAAATTGCAACTTTTTAAGTATCACATTTTGGCGACGGGGGCCTCGCCGTAATGAAAACCCGGCCGTAATGAAAGCCTGGCTGTAATGTATGCCTACCCGGCCGTAATGAAAGCCTGGCCGTAATGTAGCATCCCCTACATTACGGCCAGGCTTTCATTACGGCCGGGTAGGCATACATTACAGCCAGGCTTTCATGACGGCTGGGTTTTCATTATGGCCGCTACACCCTCCATTTTGGCAATTATGAGCAATTTTCACTAAAAATCTTTTGCAACAAGTTGATAATTTTATGTTCTATCATGCAATAAGTCAATAATTCCACTCTTTGTGGGAAAAATTCATTACAAACGCGTTGACACCACGTGGGACGCTGACTTCAAAAATTCGGTAAGTGAATATATTTATCATATTTATGGCAAATGTATTGGGGCCAGTAACAAAAATTTTGTCGCAGGCTTGAAGCCGATAAGTACACTTGTTTGCCGGACTTCTTCCCAAGTTATTTGAGCTCCTGTCCAAATGCATTTTGTGGAACTGCTCACATACGTTGCGAGCAGCGGCGGAAAATGTGACACTTAATAATCAACATTTGGAACTTTACAATAGTCAACGAGACTCCAATTGAGAATGAAACAAGTCGAAATGAGTAAATGTCAATATCTACAAAAAAAGATGAATTGAATTTGATTTGTTCATTATTGGTTCGCCGTGGCAGTGACTACCATGCAAGACATGTGTGTCAAGTCACACCAATAACTTTTGTATCACAGTTACTACGCGAACGGGTTAAATAATAAACTGCAATGACTATTATGCAATTGTAACTTTGTACATATAATACTTGTACTTCAATGATGAATCACAAGTAAAAAATGGGACTAGTATCAGTCGACCAGCGACGCGAGGAGAGCCTTGAAGTTGTCGTCGGCTGCCGGCGCGGTGTATCCGTAACTCCACGATAACTAAAAAATTCCAATGCAGTGGAATTTTGGCCAGCACATCATGTCTGATTTGGTACAGAAGTCATGTGTGGCCTCCAGACGGTATTCGCGCATCTGGCAAGCATCTTTTCAATATGGATGCTGACTGCAGTGTGATGCAAGTCACATCTGTCAGTCGATGTCAGCCAACTCAATTTCTGAAGTGAAGACATAGCGGGTTTTGCGAAGCATCTGCAATTTTCACCCATTTTTTCGAACAGGTTTTTGCTGCTCTTGCGGGTTTTCGTGTGTTGGCATGTCAACAACACATGTTTCACAGTCAACACTGTGCCGCCCGTAATCCCAACACAGTGGGAGCATCTCGTTTCACCCAATAACCGCAAACTATTATACCTCGCTTGGAGCCACCGGAAGTGTCCATTTCTGCATGCGCGCAGGTTTAAAGGGCACAGGTCCATGTGCCGGCTGGCCAGGCTGTCATGCTGCAAGATTGCGCGATCCTGCCGTTCCATGCAGCGGTGTCGGACCAATTTTTTCAGCCAGAATTTTTTCATTTCATTTGTTTCCGCCAGAGTATTATCCCATCCTCTGGCGTAAATTTCTGCTCTATCGGGTATGCATGCACCCATTTTGAGAAAATTGAAGTAGACGCTTCAAGTATTTTGCAGAATGCTCGAACTTCACTTGTTATCAGACTGGCGCATTAATCTTGACATCTGCGCAGCCAAGTAACCAGGGAGCCTTTCTATACACAAAAATGCCTGGCGCTTTATGTAGTGCTGCGAAAACCCGGTAGAATATTTGTTTTGCCCGCTATGAATAGATTCATCTGAAATTGTGGTTTTGAATTGTATTCCTGAATTTTATAAGCGTTGTCAGCCGAAAATACAGTGAAAAATTCGAATTTTGAAATTTCCCCAGAAAAAATAGATTTTTGTGTTATTTTCTAGGAGTCGAACAAAGATTCGAAAAGTCCAAAAAAATCTAAAACGTTTTTGAATTTTCTAATTTTTGTTTGCCATCATTAGTGCAAGCAACCCAAATGTGTGCTAATTTCACTGCCGCAGGTGTAATACCGTATTTCCTCGAAGTACCCCCAGAGGGTTTATTTTTTCAGAGTGGAAATTTTGAGGGGGGGTATTTCGAGGGGGGGGTTATTATTTTGTCAGAAATTTTCGTGAAGTTAGTACTAAAGATTACGTCAGAACGTGCCCCAGAGGTATAATACATGTGACAAAATATGATATATGTGGGCATATTAACGTACATTGCTACTCACACTGGGTATAAGTGTAGCTCAGAGTTGGAAAAACGTATTTACGTTTACCCAAAATACCCGGTTATTCGGGTATTAATACTTACGTTTACGTTTACGTTTTCTAAAAATACCATTACGTTTTGTTACGTTTTCCTGACCAAAATACCCGGGTACTATTGAAAACGTAAAAACACTTGTGATCGTTCAGATGTTCACATGTCCAAATGGGCCGCACCACCTGCAGCCAACAATATTCTAATGTTTTTGCAGAAACGTAACATGTATACATATAAAACAGCGGTTTATGAAACAAGTCAAATGCTGAACACAGAAAACTTTTTGTTTGTTGTGGAAACTTTATAAATTTTTTTTGTGGTGAATTCCGACGACGCACTTGCAACAACTGTGAGTAGCCACGTTTTGAAACTGGCAGGGCGAGTGCAAGCTCAACTGCCAATCCCAGACTCTGTAGGATGCCCTTTAAAATGTAAAATTTCATGCAAATGTCAAAACTCATGTAAAATGCCCAGCAAAATGGCAAAAATTTGCCACCTTCCAGGGCATTTTGCATGACTTTGGACACTTTGCATGCCATTTGATATTTTAAAGACATTTCACAGGATCTGGGACTCCCCGAGACTCACCAGCGTAGTAGGATTTGGCCACACTTACAACAGAGAGTGGTGCAGATGGCGCGATTGACCCATCTAAAGGTGAAAAAATGGTATTTTCCAAAGCACAATGGCAAATACTGTGTTCAAAAAATTTACGTTTACGTTTTTTTACGTATTCCTTGGTATTTTAAAAATACCTTACGTTAAAGTATTTATACTTTTGATTTGGAAAAGGTATTTACGTTTACGTTTACGTTTTCCAAAAATACCAGTATTTGCACAACTCTGGTGTAGCTGCGGTGCGAACCGCCAGCAATAAATACATCATGTACGTTGCATACGTGCTGTACATCATTTCAAAGGGGGGTATTTCGAGGGGGTTTTATTTTTTTCCTCAGCTCGAAAACACCTGGGGGTATTTCGAGGGGGGGTAAATTCAAGGGGGGGTATTTCGAATAAATACGGTAAATACAAAAGTGTTTTGAGACACGCGCGATAACTTTCAGAAATTATCAGACTGACACATGCATCTTCACATTTGGGCTGCTAAGTATATAGCGTTGCGAAAACGCCATGGAAATGGCGCTGGTTTCGTATGGCGTCGCGGTGGAAAAATCATCGAAATTGAGGGATTGAGGCTCCACAACTTGAGCCGATGATCGTGATCGGAAGTGCATTTTTGATATAATACTTTGATACAATTTCTTTTGATTATTGACGACGGCAGATTAGGGTGTTTTATTCAGAAAAGTCTATATCATGCGGCCCACAAAACGGAACGGAAAACGGAAAAAATTTGCCTGCGGAAAACGGAAATTTGACACCCCAGTTCCAGAATAAACGGCACATTCTCGATGTTTTTGTCGCAACGTTCGAACGTCAGAAAGGATTGCATTGCACTTATGTCATCTACTCAAAACTTTAGTATTATTTGTAACATGTAAAGCTAGGTATATGCTTTTTGTATGTTTCTAAGGACATCTTTGCAAACAGTAAGATTCACCGATAGTGGAAACCAAAATACCATATTTCTTCTAATAAAACGACATAACTCCAATAGAACGGCAGGTAGAACTAGAAATCACGTTGAAAGAGTGGTGGCAAAATGAGCATAACAAATTTGTTCAATGTTTGGATACTACTCCAGCTTCTCATCAAAGTAAAAGGTGAATATAAATAAAGGCGTTCACATGGCCTCGGTGTGATGACAAAATTTTCCAGCTTTCAACCACCTTTTTGTCATGAAAATTGATGATTTGTTGTGTTGGACACATTGATGTCGATCAGCCTCATTGCCTTGGACAAACATTCATTGTCATCAATAGATCTCATTTAACATTCCCAAAATTTGGGGGGTTTTCCAGCAAATATAATAAAAGCTTGCCCACCAGCAAATGCTAAAAATATCATAAATATTATTTCAGAATATCTCTCAAAGATTTAAATAAAGTTCAATCCCACTGAAAGACAGAGAAATTATAAGTGACTCAAATTATATAATTTTTGTTTTCTTCTCATAAAAACTATAATCAAATGTCTCTAGATAAACCTGGAGAAATTTTCTTGAGCTGCATAAAACAAATATACCAACAACAATAAAAAAATGTCATCTGGTATGCATGATTATGTCATCTAAACACCATCCCAAACAAGTCCGGTCCCCTAGTTTTGATTTCATTTCGGATGCCATATCTCCGGCTGTGTGGGTGGTGGAAAGGTAATACTTGTGAGGTGCAACCCAGAGTTGTTAAAATATTGGTATTTTCGGAAAGTGTAAGTGTAAATACACTTTCCAAATTTTGAGTATGGATACCAAAAGTGTAAGGTATTTTAAAAATACCTAGGAAAGTGTAAAAAAAGTGTAAGTGTAAAATAATTTTTTAGAAAGAGCTCTCACTGTTGAGCATTAGAAAACATCACCGTTTTCACCTTTAGATCAATTTATTTGTCATTTTCATGCATTATTTCACATTTTACTGCCTTTTATGAAACATTTCAGACTGTAACAAATGTTGTAGTGGTATGAAGTTCCCTAATAATGGAACTAATAATTGAACCTAACTTTTTCAGTGTTGATATTTTACTGATTAAGCAATGCAATACACACTGTTTAAATGCAAGAATGGAGCAGCAAATGTCAATGCAAAAGCCAGTTGACTTTGTGTCCAGCTGGTGAATTTCCATTGATCTTGTCCTTTTTACAAAAGTATGGTGAAGCTGTAGAATACCATGAGTACTGATAGTGATGTAAAAAGCGCCAGACTTTTGGCGCCAAGCGCCAAAAGCGCCATGGCGCTTTTAGCATGCGAGCGCCAAGCGCCAATAGCGCCACAGTAAAATAGCGCCAAGCGCCAAAAGCGCCATGGCGCTTTTCTAGAACACGGCGCCAAGCGCCAATGGCGCCAGAGGATGTTGGCGCCAAGCGCCAATAGCGCCAGCGCCAAAAAAATTTGCTGCTCATAAAGTGCTAATGCAGTTATTGCTTAGGTTTGTTTAGGTTAGGTGGTCAGGTTAGGTGGTCAGGTTAGGTGGTTAGGTTAGGCATTTTATTCAACAACAACATTTAATCCAGCTAAGACCCATTATTTGGGAATTTTTTTTGGATATCCTTGCAATTGCATGGACATGGTTTACAAAATCAGCAAGTGGAGGGTTTGTTCTTCGTGGAATACATGTACAGAAACACATTTGCTTGCGAAAATTTTGCACACAAAGTCTTTTTTACATAAAATAATGGTCTATTTTTTGAACTCCTTGGCGCTTTTTTGGCGCTTTTTAAAATGCCAGCGCCAAGCGCCAATGGCGCCACGGCATCATAGCGCCAAGCGCCAAAAGCGCCATGGCGCTTTTCCGTAGCACAGCGCCAAGCGCCAATGGCGCCACAGCAAAAAGGCGCCAAGCGCCAAAAGCGCCATGGCGCTTTTTGCTTTGGCGCTAGCGCCAGGCACCAGCGCCATGGCGCTTTTACATCACTAAGTACTGATCAAAGGTTAGAGATAAACGACTAGTTTGTACATTTGCCATATTTTCTACATTCAATGCATAACTGCATGTGTGCACGGTGCAGTTATTTTTTGTACATGACCTTATTTTATGCTTTCTCAAAAGCATAAAACAGGGCCATCTGAAAGAAAAAAATACACTCTCTGTACCCGGGTATTTTGCTCAGGAAAGTGTAAAAAAAGTGTATGGGTATTTTATGAAAGTGTAAGTGTAAGTATAAATATAAATACCCATTTACCCGGGTATTTTGGGTAAGTGTAAATACACTTTCGCAACTCTGGTGCAACCCCCCACTACTCCTCATGAATGGAGGGGGCTGCACAAATTTTAAAATGCACTTTTTGCTTTCATTTTTTGCACACTTCACACGCTGGTTTAGGATGTTTTAAAAAGGAGGGTTTCAAGTTCCAAGTTGCATAAAACAAACTTTACCTCAAAAATGCCTCCATTAGAAAATTTACTTAGGGTGAATAAAAAAATGTAAATTTTTGACCATTGTTGTTCCCATGATGACGTCATTATGATGTCATAAAATCCACCCAAAGTAAATTTTCCAATGGAGGTATAGTTTTTTATGCAACATGGAAGCTTACACCCCCCTCTTAAAAACATCCTAAACCAGCGTGTGAAGTGTGTAAAAAAATAAAAGCAAGAAGTGCATTTTAAAATTTGTAGAAGTAATTTTTCTTGTTTGCCACTTAGGGGCGGGTGTTTGTTGAATATTGATGACAGAATGGCGCCATGGCACTGGCGCCATTTGAGGTAGCCATAGGGTGCCCGCCATGGTGCCTATTTCCTGTGTTGCCATTAGTGCCTGGCGCCCCTTTTTCAAGCCCATAGTGTAAGAAATCAATTGGTGGGCTGGACCTGTGCGACATATATGGCGACCCCCTGTTAAGTGAGTCGCAACTGCCCCATCCATTGATGAGGAGTAGTTGGGGGTTGCACCTATATACCCCACAAATATTAGCTTTCCACCCCTCCCACAACCGGAGATAGGCATGCGAAGTGAAAACAAAAATTGGGGCCGGACTTGTTAGGGCAGGTGTTTATAAATATTAAACCTTATTGAAAAATCTTCTGAAAACTCAACCCAGGCGACGGGTTCAGTGCACCGCCAGAACACAGTTATAGCTGTTCCCAGGAGCACCAGCAATTGCAGCGGGCTGGGGCATATGCCAGGGCCGAGAAAGTGGAGCCTCTGCTCGTCGCCCAAGTCGACCACAAGCTCAAATGTAGTGTTGTGAACAATGGTCATTTTCTGTACACATATTGATGAACTGAATTTTTGAAAGTTTTACTTGAGACATGATGTGGCCATGTTCCATAAAGAGCTTTTTTGGCTCTTTGCCAATAGAAAGTAAACTTGACACTGGAGCAGTTGGGAATAACGTTGGGCTTATATTTATGTGTATCTTGTTTTTCTATTCTTTACAACACTTCTGGTGCTGCATTGTGCCATCGACAGGAGAATTGCGCTGGTTTGTTTTTCACTACAAAAATAATTTCTTAGAATATTTTCCCAGACATCTTTGTTGGCAAACAATTTTTTGATGGTTCAACAGCGCGATAAAAGTTTTCTTCAATGTTTGTGCCTTTTGAACTGAGTTGTTAAAAGTACCAAACTTACTTTTTAACCTATGTACAAAATACACTTGTAAAATACTTTTCTTTTACCCAGTATCTGCGTTTTTTTGTGGAAATGTGAATAGAGTAATTTTTCTTTGTACTTGCATAAAATGTGAGAGTATAGCAAGATTTAAGCTACCCGAGATTTAACCCATCGACTGTAAAGCCAAAGTACCTCGCTAGGTAAGCCAAAGTATGGCGACATTTAAGCCACAATTAACGTGAAAAAGTGTGTCATCATTTAAGCCATTGTGCCTCATTATTTAACCCAATGTGTTGACTCGTAAGCCGCAGTACAGGTAAGTCAATAACATGTATACATATAAGATTGATGTATAGACATTACCTGTGGCGGTAAAATCAGTCGTTTTTGGCTAATGCACTTGGACATTGTTGTAGCTACCCTACATTCTACTTAGATTTACAGTTTTATTTACATTTGTATTCTCCAGTTCAGCAGGTTTGAGTAATTGTGCTGAACCGTTAACTTTTATGTTTCAACCAACATCAAGTATTGCCTACTTGGGTGTTTAGGTCAGTGGATGTTTTTACCTCAATTCATTTGCCCTACAGGGTGGCCCATTAATGAATCTGAGATGTTAACACTTTGAGATCCGTGTCGCAGGGCAACGGTGGTGAAAAGTGAAACACATCCAACTCAAACGTTCACTCTTTCTTAATGGTTGCCCAGCACCTTGTGGACTTGACACTTGCTCGTTAAGGTCCACAGGCTGGTTCACACATTGACATGTGCATGCCGGTGGCACGACTGCCTATTTGCTCTACTACTGTGCGTGCAACAACATGTGTGGTCAATATCTGGTGGGCTCGATGGAGTGGATCATGGATACTTTCGGTCCTAATAAAGCGAAATGGACAACAGACATAAAGAGTGTTTCATGCATGAGAGTATCAAATGGAGCGAAAAAGCAGTTCATTTTTATATTTATCCACATTATTTTCCATTGCATATGTTTCTTTTGCATTTTTCAAGGGGGGGGGGGTAATAAAATTGGTTTGATTTGAAAGTGGGTGCGATATATTTAAAATGAAATTTGTGAGTTACCTAGATAAATATATCTATTTCCCTTGTTCATCCCACATTGCAAGTATCATTGGTCACCATGTAAACACATATTTACGTTTGTTCCGCACGGGGCACAGCAGCGCTATGTATTCGCTGGCAGTCAAAAAATACACAAATATGAACTAAATACATGTGTACACATGGCTTAAATAATGACACAAAATTTGTACTATGTACTCATGGCTTAAATAATGACATAGTGGGGTTAAATAATGACACACTTTGGGCTGCGAGTCGAATGATTGGCTGTGGCTTACGAGACGAGGTACTTTGGCTTAAATTTTGATGCACTTTGGCTTACGAGACGATGGGTTACGAGTCGCTGTGGTTAAATAATGGGTTTCCCTCATAAAATGTCTGTGCACGCCTTTTTCTGGTTGTTGGTGTATTTACACTTTTGGGTTCTCCCCCAAAGCTTTCCAGTGGTACATATAATCTTGTGTTACGTTGTTATACCCTACCTATACTGCACGGACTTGATACTCTGCACTCGCACTGATTTATGTCTGACATTGGAAGCGTGCCAATGATTATTAAAGCTTGCGATTTTTGTAAAAAGTGCAAAAATTCATTGTTGTGAATATGTTTTTGATTAACTTTATCATATCAATGAATTTTCTTAACTTTTTAATGAAAGTTGCATGTGTTAAACACCATTGGCACGCTTCCAACGAGAACCACGCGTGCAAGGTGAAAAGTAACTTGAGTATACATACATTGATTGGTCAAATAATGCACTTTATTTATGCTTTTACCTCTACAGGATTCTCTTACACAAAGATAGACCAAATGTGTACATTGCAATCTGGCCTTGATCCACTGAGCTACGATCCAAATTCAGAACAAATGTGCCGTAAACCAGAAGGTGTCGGAGCCCAGAAAACTTTCAATGAAGTCTGTGAAGAGCATGCAACTACCCCAGGTAATTTGCAGCCATTTACAAGAAGTGTGAGGAATTGTTTTTTGCATAAAAACGTAAAAACATAAATAAAAAATACATAAAAACAGCCCTGCACAGTGGGCATAGTTGTCTTCCACCGATAGTTGTTAAAAGAACTGAACTTTTTTGAATGTAAATGTAAAGTAGGTATTGAGAGGTTATTTTTACTCACCTCCAAGCAGAGTTGCAAAAACGTATTTACGTTTACCCGAAATACCCGGTTATTCGGGTATTTATACTTACGTTTACGCTTTCTAAAAATACAGTTACGCTTTGTTACGTTTTCCTGGCACAATTACCCGGGTACCAGAGAAAACGTAAAATATGCTACACAGAACCATATTGTTTGACAAATGTAGTGTATTATGATGACTTCAAGATGTTCTAATGTTGAGGAGTCCTAATTCCGCAATTGGAGAACTCAAACACCAATTTGTAAGTGAAAAGTAAAAAGTTGAAGGAAAGTATTTTTGTGAGGGAGAACTGAAATGCAAAAAAAAGTCGAAGACATTTTAGTGTTTTCTCATGACTGGTCGTTTGTCTTTTAACTTGCCATTTCACATACAAATTTACTTTTCTTTCAACTTTTACTTGCCATTTACCTTGCCATTACTTCTCACTCATAAATTTTTTTAGTTCGCCTTTTACCGAATTGCCACCTTATGGCCCTACACCCACTAGTTGACAACGATGCAAAATGTCAACTCCAATCCCAATTCGATATCCCGATCCCATCAGTCTAAATATACAAATATAAAATACAGGTAAGAGGAAAATGTCGATGGAGATCATATGAACATCCACACTGATTCTCTGATAGTGGAAGCACTTAATATAATTTTTACGTTTACCTTTTATTTTACGTTTTCCCTGGGATTTTGAAAATACCTTATGTTTTAGTATTTATACTTTTGATTTGGAAAAGGTATTTACGTTTACGTTTACGTTTTCCAAAAATACCAGTATTTGTACAACTCTGCCTCCAAGTACAGAGAATGTAAAGTAAAACTTTTTAAAGTTTACTCATGAGTAAACGTGAGAAAATAACTTCTGTCACCAAAAAAAACGTAAAACTTGGTATTTTTCAGACATTTTGCAAAATTTTCGCACAACATCACTAATTTCCCAACTTTTTACCTTCAAATTCACTAGTTAATGTGTTTTTGTCTATTCTTAATGCTATTTTGGATAATTCCCCATCTTTATTAATTTTTCTCTCCTTTATGCCTTGAAAAAGCTTGTATAAAGCCGGAATTACAGCTCAGAGGCGTTTGACGTGAAATTATGACGTCGTAAAATTGATTACATCAAAATAGACAAAGGTACAACATTGAAATTTCAGAATAATATAGTTCTAGTAATTGTGTGTAATGTCCAAAAAAATTATACCAAATAATAATTATTTAAGTAGTTATTAATTTAAGTCAAAATTTTTTGGTGACGTAAAATGTTTGACGTGAAATGTTGACATAGAATGTGTAAATTTTGACGTAAAATTTATAACTTATTAAATAATAATTATTTTCTAAATTTTTTTAGGACATTACACACAATTACTAGAACTATAAAATTCTGAAATTTCAACACTGTATAGTTGGCAGACATGATATTACACAGGTTTGGTCCACTTATGTTTCGCTTCGCTGAGCGTCAATGAAATTCAACATCTTACTGAACAGCGAAGTGCGATACATCTTAAATACGGTAGAAAAACGGTGCACAGTGGGTTGTGAATATGTCAATATGTATAGTCGACAGACATATCATTCTACAAAATTGGAAAGTTATATTTTGTACTTGTAGTGCGAACGAGAAAGGAATTTAGTAAAAAAAGAAAATATAAAGATAGTAAGAAGGAAAATAAAAATGTGCTGTTCTTTACGCACTCGTTTACTCTAATTTTTGTGCCGATATGCAAATTTTTGATTATACGTTTACCTACGTTTAATCTAATTCATATTTAGAAAAGTTACACGCTATCGATTCATTTTGACGAAAACTTGTTACGTTCAAAATTTTGAATTCAGAAAACGTTCCCGCTTTGTATTTATTCAGATCCAGACGACGCTTGGATGGCATCATGCCAAAAAACTCAACTACACTTTGACGGGGGTTTGAATTGTGCGGGCACAATTGAATAGTTTCATTCCGTATACTGAAGCACGAGTCACCAAAACAGAGTTCTACAGGTTGGATACAGCGTGCATGATATGACATCATGCAACTCATTGTATAGTATCATGTCTGCCGAGTATACCTATGTCTATTTTGATGTAATCAATTTTACGACGTCATCATTTCACGGCAAACGCCGCTGAGCTGTAATTCCGGCTTTAAAGCCTATCTGAAATATGTTTTATGTACTCGTGTACTTTCAAAAAGTACGTAAGTATGTGAGTACCGGTATTTTTTCACAAGGAAACGTAAACGTATTTACGCAGGACTCGAATACGTATTTATCGAGGAAACGTAAATACGCTTTAAGAACTATGTAATACACGTGTAAAAAAATGTTAAAAAAAACAGTCAAAAATAGATTGCATATCACACAGGTACAAATGTGGTATACCATCGCGGGAAATGCATAGTGATGTCCGGTGTAAACATAGTCAGTGTTGAAGATGCATTCACCCAGTGTGGGCACATTGCCAATGTAACACAACTCAGGGCCCAGCTGGTTTACATCAACACAGCCTCAAAATCACTTGCAATGCATGACTTGGCACTTCCAGTTAGTCAACTTGAATTGCTGAATTTTTTGAACACAATTGAATTTTTCAACATAAAGGGAGGTGCTTCACTCACAGCAATTTAATAGGAGCAAATCTTGGTCCCTGTGGAAAGAATTTTTTGACAGTTCCAGGATTTATCAAACAACAGTTTTTGTCAAATCTTATGTCCAACAATTTTATATAACTTATGCTCAAGTTCACCAATGTTTTTGGTTCTCAAATTACCATAGCTTTACCTTTGCCTTTAAAAGTGTCAGAGTAAGAACTTAAAGTGATTTTAACACAAAATGTTTCTGCAGATCTCAAAACCAAAAACTCCCAAAGTCTTTGAAATTTCTGTTGTTGTTTTTTGGATAAAATCAATCAAAGATTTTTGTCGCCATGGCCCTTGGATGCATTGTGCCTACACAAACTGCTTTCAACCAGAATTTTGAACACTCATAAACCACCCTAAAATAACAAATTTGAGTTTACCAGAATAAGCTTTTTCTAATCCTAATCTACAGTAGTTGATGAACACCACATTGTGGTTGACTGAAATGCATTCAAGCAGATTTATGACCTTTAAAAGATTTATGACTACTGTGTGTAGACAGAATGCAAACATTGAATTTAACTAAATTGCCATCATTCCCCACAGACTGCCCAAACTACCCAAATGGGTGGATGGATGAATTTGCGTCGGGACAATGTCTCAGTGGATGCAGCACATTTCAATGGCCCATGGGTGATGCTCAATGTGGATGGCAGTGTCAATCGAAGTGTAATACCACCCCCCAGTGCATGGTGCAATGGACTATTGTGGGGGAACACATTTCAAGTGTGATAATTCCCCAATTAAACCATTCACTTTTTAGTTTCTCCCTTGACACCTTGCACTTTGTTGGGCGTAATGCACAGCCCAAAAATTTTTGATTTTGATTTCAAACTGGTCAATTTTTAAAATTATTTGCCATTTGAAGCTATTTTTAGAATTTTCCCCCCATTTTTACGCTTGCATCCTTTCATGAGAACGTTTCTATGTAAATATGATTTCATGCCACCAGCATGCATAATATGGCTCTGTGTCAGTGCGCTTGTAGGCCAAATTTCACCCATTTTTCCATCACACAGATGTTTTATAAGTAAATCGGTCCTTGTACTGTCAATTCTCTACAAAATACACCGAATGGCGTGCCTGTCACTCTATACGTATGTATATTTACCATATTACCTCGAAATAACCCCAGGGGGTTTATTATTTCTCCAGCAAAGATTGAGATGGGGTAATTCGAGGGGGGGTCTAATTATTTCAGTTGTAGTGGAAAAATGTCGGTTGAGCCTACAATGTTAAAACAATGCTGTGCTTGCCAAATGCTGTAGAAAGTTTGGTCGGGATCCTGGCTAGAGGTGTTAAAAAAGAGTTTTAACAGAAGTTTTCTAAAAGACAATTGGGTTTTGGTAGCATAGAAAATCCGGCCAATTTTTCCACTCGTTTATGCCCGTGCACAAACGTGGGTCACCGTGTACACAGCTACGCTATTTACGCTGTAAAGTGTCAGGCGGTTGCTATCAAACTTCGTAATTACATGGTGACTGGTTCTCTAATAGGTAGGAAAATTAAGTTGGGTGGGTGCACTTGCCAGCAAGGAGTTTGCCTTGCACAATTTAGTTGATTAAGTGCTTATTAGTCACTTTTACCTAGAATGCTACTGCCGTAATGAATTTGGTAGGAATCGGTACTTATTGCGGTAAAGTTTCGTTGCGCGGTTCTTATTTGAATGGCGCGGTGGGACACGGCAAGTAGTTCCAATATTTGGAAGCCAGCCAATTGTAGAGAATGAAGAGCTGAATGCAGATGGAAATTGCCATACCGCAAATGCAAACAACTCAAAATGTTACACTCAAACCTAGGCACATTAGTGCAAGCAAAAATGTATTCTATATTGGTAGTTTAAATTAGTTTACTAGGTGTAAATGGGGTAAAATATGATAAATGGTAGGCAGTTGCAAAAATACAACCGTGCTACTAGCATATGTTTTCACATAAATAGAACTAGCGATGGGAATTTGGTGTCTACCTAACTTAGGCAGCAAAATGGTAGGTTTGCAAAACTGGGGAATAATTGCGGCAAAAATTAGGGTTAAGTGGCAATTAGCAGTAAATAAAGTGAATAGTAGCGAAATAGGCAAATAAATGCGAATAAATAGGTAAAAACACAAAATATGCAATTTGCAGGGATCACTTATCACTGCAAGCAGATTGTGAGACGTTTTCTCAAGCTCCCGGCCGCAAATAGGCTAAGCAGCCCTCTGCAGCTACACCAACCCAGTGGCCCTTTAGGTCCAGTGACCTAGGAAAACGGAATTTGGCACACAGCCAAAAAATAGCACAGAGCTAAAAATAGGTTCAGCACAGAAACAGAGTATTCTCATTGGAAGTCAGACTGATTTTTCCAAGCAAAAAGGTTGCAGCTCCAAAACCATTTTTGCTTTTCCATTTGACATGACAGCTCCAGTTTTGTTACCTGAGTGGGTGGAGTTTAACATAGGCAGGTAAGTGATATTCATAAAACGCTTGATGCAAGCAAAATCACTAGGCATGTGTGTAAGACAGACACACCCTAGTGTACAACCAAAGTTTCACCTTAATTGGTGACTTTTGCATCAGCTCTAAACTGGGTACACTTTCTGTCATGATTCCATAGCTTGCTCACAAGCTACTTCCCCACCAATGCTTTCTGTGGGGGACTATTTGCATTGTTGCATAGTGGCACCTGCTCTTCCCTGTCAATCAAATGTTCAACATTTTGCAACATGTGTGCGCATTCTGTCAGTTATGCAATATGATTGACAGCTCTAGATCGTTATCTTGGTCTTTTTGCTTCAGTTTTTAGCAGTTTTTAGATCTTTATCTAGGTTTTGCTTCAAATGTCTAGACAAGCCATCATTTTGGCATGGCGCCAAGTCTAGATTACTGTAGTGTGCCAAAATAGCTGTCAATCATTTCTTGGGTTGCTGTTTTTCCCTTTGAAGTCAGTGTCATCAATCATCTTTGCTTAGATCAAATCTAAGCTTCTTCTTGACAGCTGACAGGTGAAAATGCAAGCTATTTTCAAATTTGGAGCCTCAAATTTGAATTTTAAAATTCCAGACAAGCCAACCTTGTTGGCACCAAGCCAATTGGCTTACTGTAGTGCACCAAATGGTGTAAACCATTCCAAGTAAGTGCTAGCATTCCTTTTCTACATAGTGTTTGGCAAGCTCCATAATATTTAGCTGCATTTATATTCTTTTTATTGCGCTTCATAATATAGTGTCAGCATCACTCATTTGCGCAATGTTTAAGGCACGCGCGCAAATCCATTATTTTAGGCGCAGCTAACACCATTCTTTGGTGTTTTTCCAACACTAGTAGGATTGCTAGTAAGCAGCTAGTGCACTGCAGCGTGCAAATGGTATCTTTACACATTCCGATGGTTATTTTAAGCGGCATTTCATAAATATGTCTTTGCACACAGCTGCTTTGGGGCGTATAGGCGCATGCTTTTGTGAGTCTATTTTACCGGAAATACACTTTCGCTGTTGAATATCGGTATTCAAGTACGCGAGTACACTGGCACTGGGTGAGCACAGGTGTGCATGTAACACACCAGAAATTTTTGGAAATTCCCCATACTCACACGTAGTAAAATCAAACAATTACATAGATGTATATGTGTTTATAAGCATATATAACTGTATATAGGTACATATTTAACCCTTCCCTAACGTCACTCAATCATTGGTTTTAACGTGTGTTCTGCATTGTACAGATCACAAACTGTGGTATTTGTCTTGTATGTTCTCTTTACACTCAATTTGAGGGGGTATTTCGAGGGGGGGTTTATTATTTCCTCAGCCAAATTTTAGGGGGGTATTTCGAGGGGGTTAATTTAAGGGGGAGGGGGTTAATTTAAGGTAATACGGTATACCTATACATATCAGTGATTTTTGGTGCCAATGACAATGGCGCCAGTGCTATGACACCATTCCGTCACCATGCAGGTAAAATTTTAGGGGATAGGGGTCGGGTTGAGCCCCCTCCCCCATTAACTGGGCTCAGTAAACAGACAGTCCCCCTGCTCAAAAATCCTGTCCCAGGCCCCCGAGCACTGGGTCTACATGTGCACTGGGTCTACATGTCCACTGGGTTTTGGCCCATAATATTCCCTGCTGATACTTAAATCTCAGGAACCAAATAATGCCCGTGATCATTATGGCTTGTTCACTCCAATGGGAACTCTCAACTTTCCTGGAATCCACATTGGATCACAAACTCCTCCTGCTGCCTGGCATCATGCAGTTTGTGAACTGGGTAATTTTGTATTCAGCATTTGTTCAAAACAGTCGAGGTTTTTATAGGATTACTTTGTCCATTGATTGAAAACTACAGAGACAGGTATTATATGCTTAATAACTGTGATGCGTCTAACATCAGAAGAACAGACAGGGGTTAATTGTGCATATCTTAGTTGGACAATGCAGATGCAGTTTATTCTTCTTGGCTATACTCGGCGGACCGCAAGTATGTGCAGAATCCTACCATAATTTATGTGTGATAAATTTCATAATAAATTATACCATAGTAAAAACGAAATATTATGATTAAAAACTGCAAATTTTGGTTCATTATTCAAATGGGTTATGGTCGGTCTCCATACTTTCCGCCGAATATATCAAGAACCAAATGGAAGAAGAACGGATATTTATCGCCATTCTTATTCAATTGAGGCGTCTACTTCTAGAAGTCGACAAGTCCACAGAATGCGATTTTGAGTAAATCGCATTTTAAGATTCCGATCCAATGCCAGGTTCATCCTGCGTGTCCAATTTGGCTCTCTCGCACCTACCATTAACTTCCAAATGTTGGCAATAAAGTGTCAAATTTTCAGCCCCTGCTCTCAACGTATACGTCAAAAATGGGGTGTCCAAATAATTCCATTTGGACAGAACAAAACTGTTTTGGGGAGGGAAATGAACGTGTCGACTTCTTGCTGAAATTTTTTGTATTTTTCACAAAAATGTCAAAATTGGCACTATGCCATATGGGCATGTGAGGTCAAAAAATTTATGGAAAATTATGAAAAATGTGCGGGAGTAGCCCCAGATGACGTTTCCGGGCCTAACTCGAAATTTTCATATTTTGGACTTGTCAACTTTTAGAAGTAGACGCCTCAATTGTATTTAATTTACAAAAGCTATACATATTCAATGAATCAGCCCAGCCCATTGATGAACAGCTTTACTTTTTTTTCTAACATACTTGTATGCTTTGTTATAGTTGTAAATGTAATGTTAGGTATGTGCATTTCACAACCTACAGTTGGGGAGATTACTTGGGAAAGCACTAGTGTTACTATTCAAAGAAATTTGGTACCATATTTTTTCTAATAGAACAGCATACTTCAAATAGAATGGCACCTCCAATAGAACGACTGGTTTTGGCACGTTTTTGCGCTCACGAAAACAACAGAATGGCAGTCTCCAACTCAACGGCACCTCCATCCAATAGAACGGCAATTAGAATTGATGTTCGAAGTGTGCCAAAATGTCATGAATCCATGTATTCTGCTGTTTTTTGTCTATACGGATCCAGACATGTTTTCACAGCACTGCCTCTCCCTATCACTCCACTTTACCACTGGCTTGTCTCTGGTGTGCACTGCACTGGGCCCGGAGGTCCAGTAAATGATGCCGTTTGTAAATTTTAAGGGAATATGTCTGAGGACAGGTTTTTTGCAGAAGGTGCAGTGAACCACTTGGGGATCACGCTGTCCTGTTTCCCGCGGCACGCACAGCGCTTACACTTAGCACAAGCAGCACAGTAATTAAAGCGACTGTTAATTAGCAAACTAAGGGAAGACAGTTAGTATCAATACTCAAGGGGGGTCCAAGTTGAGTTTTTAGAAGAGACTTTATTTTTTAGAGCAATGGAAAACACTAAAGCAGCAAGTCAAAGCTATGTCAATTTTTGAAGTCGAATAAGTGTCGAAAAACAACAATTCAGCTACTTATAAGGCAAAGTTAAGTACCATAATTGAAACGAATAATTAGTCTAAAAAAGCATAATATCATAAAAGGCACATAATCACTATCAAATCAATTTAAGCACTTAATAAAATCCTAAGGTATGAGGGGCGGTAAAAACGTATTTAATTAGATCGTCTAATTGTGCGGTAACAGCTAAATACAAATAATTGAAATCAAACATAAGCTTCATGTGACATGGGGCTTAATTAATTGATAATAAACATACAGAGAACAATTAAAACACTTCCATAATTACCTACAACTTTTTACTTAACTAAATACAACCTAAAATACTTAACAGCGCAGTGCAATGCGTATTTACAAAAGTGGGAGAGAATGAAATAGAACCAAGGCAGACATGAAGGCATGACTTATCATAGGAAATCAAATTGACAGGTAATTACATAATTAATGCGAGCTTATAATTAATACTAATTAATTAAACTGCTAAATACAACTGATTAAGCTCATGAAAATGAAAGACATTGGCGTGAAACAATATTTACAGCACTTACTACATGTCACGTGGAAACTTTTCATGGGGGGTTTGTATTCATTATTACAGTAGCTAGCGGAATGCTCGTGGGCGCAGGTGCTTATCACCCTCAATGCCACGACACATTATTGTGACTATCTGGTCAGCTCGCGCCCGTGAGAAAGGTTTCAGCCCGCCCTGCCCTCGCCCTTCCCATGGCGTTGCCCTTCCTAGCGTGGTGGAATATTTGTACTGGGGCAGCAGAAAATGTATTTTTTGGACTGCGACTTGTCACTTGGGGCGTGATCAGAAGCTGTTTCTACCACCCACTGATACTAGATGACACTGCCGACAATCTAGTCAACGTGGGGAGAAACTCGGAACAGCATTTATTTTGATACGCTTCAGTGATATTCATTGTTCCTGGCTTCCGGTCACCACCTACCTATCAGTCGCAGTCTCCGCATCTGCCCAAAGATAAGTTAAAGTGGAATGTGCATTCGGCCACCCAGAGAGTCACAACACTGTGCCGACAACTTCAAAGGCATCCACACGCTGCGCCAGGCATTTTAAAGTGAAAATGTGAAATTCCCCTCTCACCTTGCGCCACATGGAATGTAGTTTATATTTGGGTTGAAAATGACGCAGATAATCTCAAATTAGATTAGAACGCTTTAATACGAAAGTTAATTGGATGTAGGGAAACGAGAAAAATTGTGCAGAGCACTACAACTGCAAAAACATGGGAAACTCAGTGTGCCAGCGAAGCGGTGTCGATTTTGTTGTGCAGTGCTCTATCGGGGCGTAGCGCAACTCAGCAAATGGCTGTGCATTGCCATGCAGGCCCCGTAGACTACAAAAAGTTGCCAAAATACCTGACGGGATTTATTCGAAGTATTAGTTCACAGAATACCTTGTAGTTTACGTTACGTGATTTGTTATTGCATTTGGTTGTCTAAAAATTTGTGGGGTGGTGTTTTCCCATTGTGCAAATTCTCTTACAAAAACATGAAAAAAGATAAAAATAGATGGTGATAACGTTCAAAGCATTCAAATGGATATAAAATTGATGCTCTGATATTAAAATATTGCTCAAGCTTCATTAAAAATAAGGCTATGTTCAAATGAGGAATGTATGAAAATATTGGTGAAAAATAGAATGGCAGCCTCCGACAGAACGGCACATCCAATACAGCGGCAAGTAAAAAATAGAACAGTGCTCTTCTATTAGACGAAATATGGTATTTATCAGAGTTGTTAAAAGGTACATACGTTTACTTGAAAAATACGCGTACGCGAGTACGCGGTAAATACGTTTACATATACCGTATTACCTCGAATTAACCCCCCCTTGAATTAACCCCCCCCTCGAAATACCCCCCCTAAATTTCGGCTGAGGAAATAATAAACCCCCCCCCTCGAAATACCCCCCCTAAAATTGAGTGTAACGTGAACGTACATGACAAATACCGCAGTTTGTGTTCTGTACAATGCAGAACACACGTTAAAACTGATGATTAAGTGACGTTAGGGAAGGGTTTTTGTGTATATACAGTTATAGATGCCTATAAACACACATACATCTATGTAATTGTTCGATTTTTCTACGTCTGCGTATGGGGAATTTTCGAAAATTTCTGGCGAAATAATAGACCCCCCCCTCGAATAAACCCCCCCCTCGAATTATCCCCCCCTCAAATTATGCTGGCGAAATAATAAACCCCCTGGGGGTATTTCGAGGTAATACGGTACTTTTAAAAAAAGTAACGTACTCACATGTACGCGTACATTTTTGAGGCATACGCGTAAAGAAAATGTATTTCTGTGAATTCAATTTGGGACATATTTATAAGGTGACTACGCTGCAATTTACTCTATTTCCTTGAAATACCCCTGGGAGTGATTGTTTTATAGTGACAATTTTGAGCGGGGTTAAACAAGGGTGGGTATTTCGAGGGGGGTTATAAATTCGGCAGAATTTTGATGAACTCTCAGCACTAATTCGTTGTTTGTAGCGTACGCTGAGATAGAAAAATGTAACAACAAGGTCCATGTATAAGAGTATAAATATTTATAGACTTAAATATAAGTATGTAAATACAGGGGTGGGCATCTTCAGTTACCGCTGGGAAAATGCGATAGATTGAGCTACGGTTGAGCTATCAGAATGAAATTTTAACACAATGGAGTAGACTCCATAGGACACCTATTCTGAAGTTTGCAACCCAAACGGCCACATTTTGGGTGAGTTGTGGAACACACGGTTTTTAGTGTAATTTTGTGACTTGGCGTCACCCATAGGATAAATCGAGGGTGGCATTTGAGGGGGGGGCATCGGTCGTTGGTGTCGTCCCATTCTGTCGTACATCGGCCGATTTTGATGCCCTTTGAGTATGTTGTGGTCGCGCCTACTACCAAATTCTTTTTTTTACTCGAATAGTCCCCCAGTCCCGAGATAAGGGGGGTGAAGTCACAAAATTACACTAAAAACTGTGTGTTCCACAACTCCTCCAAACTGTGGCCGTTTGGGTTGCAAACTTCAGCATAGGTGTCCTATGGAGTCTACTCTATTGTGTTTAAATTTCATTGTGATAGCTCAACTGTAGCTCAAGCTATCGCGTTTTTCCAGCGGTAACTGAAGATGCCCACCCCTGTATAGATGGTATATACTCTGTTCTAATGTGACTTCGTCATTGTTTAAACATGTGTTCTGCATTTCACAGAAAACAAACTGAAGGTTTTGATTTTTACGTCCCCTTTACACTCAATTGGGGGGGGGGGTTCGACAGGGGGTCAATCATGTAATTTGTCGTGGCCATTTTGAGGGGGGGTATTTCGAAAACTTACCCAGTTCTACATATTCTATGAAGAAAAGTGCTCGCTTTTGCATTTTAGTGGGAAAAAAATTTTGTACTCACATTTAAGCGGGAATTAGAGCTCAGCGTCGATTCGACGTGAAATGATGACGTGAAATGTCGTCGTGAAATTAATTACACGAGTGTGGATCATGCTACGGGTCTACAATTTTCTAAGGATAATATATGAATCGATACCTTAATCGTGTCCAATACTGAGTGTTATCAGCCACAACTAGAGCGAATTGAAAAATTCAATTTTTATCATTTCACGTCATCATCATTTCACATCACAGTTAGCATTGAAAAAATCTCTGGGAGATTTATATTTAAAAAATATCAGAAAATCTCAGAAAATATAAGATTTTCTGAGATTTATATTTTTTCATGATTTTCCAGAGAGATTTAATTATATTTTCTCCTGATTGAGAAAATCTCTCAAGAAAATCTCTCGAGAAAATCTCTCTATATTTGCCAATATTCACCTTCAAATTCACTAGTTCATGTGCTTTTTACCACCTTTTATTTATTTTTAACTATATATTTGATTATATACCCATTTTTGGCTATTTTTCCTCTATTTGTAGTTTTTCCTCCCCTTTTTCTGTTCTATGGCATGAAAGAGCCAATAAAAAAGTTACCTAAATCCTCAAATAAGTCCCCGGGGGAGTTAATTTTTCCTCAGAATTTTTTGAGGGGGGACTTATTCGAGGGGGGAGTTATTCAAGGGGGGAGTTATTTCTTTGTCGGAATATTGAGTAAAATACTTGATCAGTATATCATCTGAATGGGGTTAAGTAGGCTGCAAAAACGTGTGAGCCAGAATAGAAATCCCGTAATTCATGCAATAAAATCAATGCTAGTGTGCATAGACTGCAAAATAATGAATGCTTTTAATGATCATATACATACATATGTTTTTTATACGTGGACTTTGTTCCCACCCATAAAAGAGGGGGGAGTTATTCAAGGGGGGGAGTTATTCAAGGGGGGGAGTTATTCAAGGGGGGGAGTTATTTTTTCCTCAATCAGTTTACAGGGGGGAGTTATTCGAAGGGGGGAGTTATTCAAGGGGGAGACTTATTCGAGGATTTACAGTATATGAAATACATTTTCTGTACTCAAGTACTTTCAAGAAGTATACATAAGAGAGTACTGGTACTTTTTCAGAGGAATTTATTTAGATGTATTTACTCAGTACTCAAGTATATGAATTTTTGAGTAAACCTTAATGTTGTAATCCCTGAAGCATACTGAACCCCTGCAGTCCAATGAAGACCCAGTGCTCAAGTACGGGGCTGTACCTAAGCACCGGGTCTACATTGGCACTGGATGTTGCTGTGAAATGGGTAAACTTATCGCACTGAGTTCTAGCTGTTTTAACAACTAAAGAGTTGACAGCATGCTTTGGAAATGTAGTTACCAAATTTTGGTGAAAAAGTGATCTGATAACTTCTGTGGGGATCACCACACGCACATGAGGAAAAAATGTGCCTAAACCATATTTTTGTTCATTTTTCAGATACTAAATACATGGTAGTACAAATTGTGTCATCAGTAGACAATAGGCTGTTATCATATGAAATTGTGAATTAAAAAGTTAAGCAACACATAATGTGCTTCATACCTATCTACTCTGAATGGTTCAAACACCTTGAAATATCGATTAAATCATACTTTAAATTGAGAGATTTTCTGAGATTTTTTTGAACTGCAAGATATTTTCTCAGAGATTTAATTATATTTTCTAAAATGACCCAAGAGATTTAATCATTTTTTTTTCTTGAGAGATTTTCTGAGATAATATTTAATTATATTTTCTCAAAATCGGTCGTTTTTTTCAATGCTAGTCACAGTGTCAGAACAACTTGACATTTCACGTCAGACTATTGCTTGCAATAGTCTGACGTGAAATGTCAAGTTGTTCCCTGACGTAAAATGATGACGTGGAATGATAAAAAATGAATTTTTCAATTTGCTCTAGTTGTGGCTGATAACACTCCGTATTGGACACGATTAAGCTATTGAATCATATATTATCCTTAGAAAATTGTAGACCCGTAGCATGATCCACACTCGTGTAATTAATTTCACGACATCATTTCACGTCGTCATTTCACGTCGAATCGACGCTGAGCTCTAATTCCCGCTTTACGCGTGCGTACGAGTAAAGAAAAATATTTTACATTTTCTATACTTTGTGATGAGTAAAAAAAAAGTAATTTACGTTTACATATACTTTTAAAAAAGTTCAGTAATTCTAACAACTCTGGTATTTATACCCCACAATGTAAATATTAACCCCTCCTTTGCAGACAATCCCTACTATATTCCAACATTTGTTGTGAAATTGACTGGAGAACATATTATTCATGAACACATTCTAAAAACATTGTACTTTGTGTCACAGAAAACTTGTGGCATGCAGAGTGTGCATTTGGATGAATGTGCAAGTTTTGCATACAATCCGATTGTGAAAATTTGTCTGCTGCAAAGATTTGAATATGATGAGTATGGGTATGATTTTTTGGACCCCCCTGTGAATGTTGGCAAAGTGCCAGCACTCGGATATATTTGGTTCGATATTGAATAATTTTTGAGTGGACATCGGTTTGAAGTTGCCGCAAATGGAAAATCAGGGCCATTTCAATGGCAACTCATTATCGTTGTGGAAACTGGAGGCTATGAGTAAAATGATAAACTTAAACTTGATCCACATCACCTTATTCCACTACACCCTTAACTGTCGTTTTTGTCATCAGTTATGAATTACCGTAAATCCTTGAATAAGTCCCCACACTC
>CAXIWS010000175.1:0-14565 GCA_964036195.1 Sphaerolaimus hirsutus
CAGCCGCACTTGCCGATATTTTCCACTGTCGATTTTTCGAAACCATCATTCCGTACTTTGTGTCTACGCTGCTTATTTTACTTGGGCGTTCCAGAAGTTTCGATCAGGTCATTAATAGCGAGTCGTTTTTCAATGATTTCAATTGCAACGTTTCCAGTTTAGTCAATAACTCGGTGAAAAATTATCCCACTGAAACCCTGGGCAGTCCCGCACCATGTAAAGGTTAAAGTAATGTGCCAAATGTCATGTAAATTTCCAATTTAAATCAAGAAATAATCTTTAACTTTCGAAATTTTGCGTGACATTTGACACTTTACATACACACTTTACGTGGTGCCCGACTGCCTTCTGGATACCAAATGACTAGAACGGCGCTACTTCTGGATCGCACCAAGCTATTTTTCTAAGATAGGACCCACGCACACTAGTTGACATCAAAATTCATGTGATTTCAACTTTACATAGTGAAACTTAATTTTCATGGTTTTTGTTAAGTGACGCTTTAAAAATTATCGTGTGATTTAGTGGTCATTTAGTTGACATTTATTTGCGATGTCAACTAGTGTATGCGGGCCCATACTTCGATTATATATTTACGTTCATTCCTACATCCTTAATTTCTGTGTGTTGAGTCGGAGGTAATAATATCAAAATTAGGAATGTCTCACAAAAAATAAGTCTGCTAGTCGTCCGCCCCTTATACAGTGAAATTGTTTTGAGGATGTAAATATGTATTGTTACTGCATATTAAAATGAGAATATTTTCTTTGTCCACCGTGCGTTACACTTTTTCAAACTGGTCCAAAATTAATTCCGAGGGCCACATCCTGTGCATTCATGCCGTTTTAGCAGCGCGTCGCTGAGGAAGCGCGCCAGCAATTGTGCAACGTGGCGCCGCGCGTCAGTCACTATTAAAACGACTGTACAGTTCAGCTAAAACACGTTTAAATACCACGCCGCGGCGGCGGCCACCGGCGAAATTCTACAGAGCCTCAAAAAATGCCATTCCAGCTGGGGAACGGGCACATTTCATCAGGGTCGGGTTAAATGTTGTCACTGACAAAAGTTCAACAGCCCATAGCTTACAGCTGTTCCTATACATACATTCCTGTACTCGCGATAACATTTTTGCTGGCGTCAGCTTGCTATTTTGAATGGTATCTCCAGCAAAAAAAATTAGAAAGCCTTCTGTAGTCGGAAAATTTTTCGCCTGGGACCGGGGTCCCGTCTGGGCGCGGCGACAAAGAACTGAGGGGTGGGCTGCGGGCTCATGATTCATTTTCGCGTTCTTTCCCACCATGCATCAACACAATAAATAGAAAGCGCAGTTATGTATGGCTGCTTGAAAGCAAGGAAATCATCTATAGTAGCTGGCAGACAAATCTAATCTGCGCTGGCACCATGCGAACGGACGCACAAATGGACGTGTTCCAGTGGGCGCCGCGCATGCGGGCATTTCGACGCGGCGGGAACACGCAACCCTCAAATTGGATCGGTGATTTGAAATGCGACACCTGCACAAACACTGCGGCCGCGCCGCTCCCCGAGGGCCCCCCCTTGCGGTCTACGATGTCAAACCAGCAAACTTCCGGCTGCCGTCAATCGCCGGGCGGCTGGGGCCAGATGCCGGCACCGGTCACTCGGATGCGGCAGCTTAGATTTCGCTAATTTGCCGGGCCAATTCATCTCAATTATACGGGGTAGGAGCGTATTTTAATCCGCGTGCGCGCGCTGATTACGTTCTGACCCACATTCCACACCGAAATATCCTGGCGCCAGATCACAAAACGACCAAAACACGGCATGATATAAGTTCGTGCGCATGATGCTCGATTTAGCACTTATTTGTCAATAAAGCTGCGCAAATCACGAGCCCGATTAGCATACTGCGGCCGCATAAATTATCAAACTTGGCCGGCCGGGCTTTCTTGATAAAGGGTGATTTACAGCATAAGGACAAATATGAGCTGAAGCGACAAATTTAGTGTCGACAAATTACAATACTCAAGAACGCTTAGATATATCCATCCTTGACGATTGACGTTAAAAGCACAAACCGATATCTACATCGTGTCCAAAAATTATCCAAAAAGCTCCAGTGGTTCTAAAAATAAAAATTTAAAATAAAAATTTCGCTTTTTGTAAAAATAAAAATTTCGCAATTCCAACGAGAAATGTTGCCGACAAATAGTGACATTTTTTATTTAGATTTATAGCTTAAGAACCACTGGAGCTTTTTGGATAATTTTTGGACACGATGTCGATATTGATTGGTGCTTGTAACGTGTCAATTTACGGATGAATACATTTATCTAAGCGTTCTTGACTATTTGTAATTTGTCGACACTGAATTTGTCGCTTCATATGCTGTAAATCGCCCTTAACAGTGACGCGAATCGCGCCGCGCCGCCGTCAGCAATCAAGCCCCGGCAACGTTGAGCAATAAAAATATCATTAGCCGTCCGGCGGTCGGTCATCCATCAAATTGAATCAGGGCGGCGGGCGGCACGGCCGGTGCGCAAGTAACTCAATTACGAGGCGGCGACAGGTCGCGCAGTCGCGCTCGGCTTACTGTAGTTTGGGTGGATGCAACTCCGCGCTGTGACAAGTGACAACAAGTGTCTAGAATGTATGAAAGTAACAGTTTGAAAATTATAAATTTATTGTCGGTGTCAACTTAAAATTCAGCTAATCTTCAGTGTAGTTGACACTAGTCTTTGCACTTAACGATAAGCAGAATTGGTCCAGAGTTGACTCATGTGCTGGAAGAGCCTGCGAACTGGATGTGCCTGAACGACTGTATCGCCACATGGGTGCCACACACACTCGATGTCAACTGGTTTTGGTGTCAACTCAATATTTGGTTCAATTTAGGTTGCGGGACGATAACACCCAATGTTAACTGGGCCAACTGGTTGTCACTGGCCCTACACACTAGTTTTCAGTGTGACTTCTGAGAAAACTCAATTAGGTTTTCACACTGGCAGCAATGAGACCAAACAGGTCGCCATATTGAAATTTTGTGTTTTTATTTTGTGTCAGATATCGATGAAAACTGATTTTTTTGCAAACATTAATGAGTTTGCACTGTAAAAACATCGTGCTTTGATAGCAGTAGCTGTTTGTTGCATGTGATAAAGCTGGTGAAACTGTATATTTTTGTAAATTTTGGTTTTTGCTACAGTATTGGCCCTACACACTGGTTTTCACACTGACTTCTGTGAAAACTGAAATGGCGACATGGCGACATTCAGCCTACTCTTTTTGTATGCTTTATGTGTTTTAGTTTTCAAATTTTTTAATTTTAGCTTTCATTAATTTAAATTCACATTAAAATTAAATAAAATCATTCAACCATGTTGATTATCTGCTTGTTGATCAAATTGTTCAGTGTTTTGTTTTTGGAATTTTTCCAGTGACATTCATGTGTTTTTTTATTCACTTTCATTTGGTTGTTGTGAATAAGCAAAAAATAAATAACAAAATAATGTATTTCACATGAAATAATTTTTAAATGAGATTTACCAAACAAGTAGCTGCAACTTTTGCACACATTATAGCAGACAGTTTTTAAAATGCAACAAAAATGGGAATAATTAACATATGCAGGAATGAATAAAAAAATTTATGAATAAAAAGCCATCCTTTGCATGCATATAGCCACTTCTGGGTTCAATTGAAAGACAAAAATTCATAGAATCACATGAAATCAACTGTATTGAGTTGAGGACAGTCTCAAATGTTAAAAAAATATATGAAAAGGCAGTGACATCATATTCAATTCATGCAATCAAAAAATGAAAACTAAGCATTCAATTGTCAAAAATGGGTAACTTAGTTTTCAATTACTGTAGATCATTTTTGATTACATCAAATGGGTATTTTTTTATTCAAAGTCATGTTTTATTTCAAAAAGTATGTTATAAGATAGAGAAATGCTTAATACACTAAAACATGACAATACAATTCATAGCAGGATGACATAAATAAAAATAACTAAAACAGTTTACATCTTTGACACACAAAAAGAAGACAAAGTGATGGCGATGCCACCATTTGAGTTTTCACATTAGGTAAAAATTGGCAAATAGTAACTTGCCAAAACCACCACACTAAAAAGGCATGCCATTTGTGAAAACTGAACATAATGAGCCTCCAATAGAGGATAACTGGATGGTGTCTCCATTTCAGTTTTCAAAAAAGTTACGATGAAAACTAGAGTTTGTAGGCACAATAAGATTTTAGTTGATGGGTTGCGAAACCACGTTCAAATGCACATCACAATATTGACTTCTTTTCGACAATGCCGCATGTGCACTTAAAAATTGTCCTGCTACCTAAATCAAACTAAAATTTGAGTTGACACCGAAACCAATTCACATCGAGTGTGTGTGGCGCCATACTCGCGTAAACCGTTGCTCTTGATCAAGGAAATCGTGGCTTCAGTATCGCCAAATTTCATCAAATACGAGCCCCGGTGCGAGTGTGAATAAGAATAACCCTGCCGATAAGGGTACTGGTGGGCCAACAAGGTTAGATTGACAGGGCCGCGCCCATCTCGAGCCACCCAGTGGTGCATCAAACGTGACATCTCCACCCACCGCGATCAAGCTGCAGCTCAGCCAGCACGGGCTGGACGCGTCGCCGCGCCACCAACCGCGCGGCACGTCAACGTCGCACTTATCACTTGCCAAATGCGCGATCAAGAATGCGCCCGGGATCGCGGCCGCATTGTTGCTTGTCACGAAATGCAGATAAACGGGCATTTTGGGCTAATTTGAAAGCCGCAGGGAGCTAGCTGGGCGGCGCGGTGGGTAGGGTTGTTGTCATAGTGTCGAATAATAAGTTTAATATTTACTGGCGTCATTGTTGGATGGGGTTGGGTGTTGAAGTTGTGCTTACACGAATTGATCAATGTATAATATACGTATTCGACATGCTTGAACGGAATGGACAACATTCATGACAGAAATAAAAATCTGAATACGAAAAACAATGTCCAGCTGATAAACAACTCACACTATGACTAAGAATAACCGAAATAAACAGTTACTTGTTCAACACGGAATTTAGTGCAACGTATACACAACATTTTTTCCTGATCGAAAACATTCCTTTTCATGATCAAAACCTAAACATGTAACGACCAGAGCGAAGCATATAATATGGTCCAGAGAGATCACTAGAAAAAGGCACTCAAAAAGAAACACAAGTGCCTAAAAAAACAACCGCAACATCTCAACACCCGAAACACAGGCAAAAACGTCAAAAACTTGCTCAAAATCAAGGAAGAAGTCTGCGCGGGCGCCGGGTCGCAACGGCAAAGACTCCAGTCAAAATACGGCCGTCGACTGGCGGCAGCGGCCGACCTGCGCATGCTGCCCATGTTCCGCACTCATTAGAATTGGAAATATATTTATGTGATGGTGTTTCTGGCCGGGCGAACTTCTAGCCGCCGCGGCAGCGCTGCACCGCCTCCCCCCAGCGACATTACAATGCGTGCGGCAGCGGCAAGGGCGCGGCCGTGTTTGCCGCCGGCCAGGCGCGCGCGCGTTATTTTGCATTTCGCTACAACTTGACGCGATGGCTGGTAGGAGTTGGGGATCGTTTTTGGTGGTGATAGGCGATTGGGCCGGGGCGACAACGCCAGCTGCAGAAGAATCCACTTCGCATTTCCACACGTAGTCACAGCTGAAACAATTAAAATGCATGTCTAGCCCTTTAACTTCCAATCCCCCAATTTTTACTCCCAAGCTCTCCCAATCCCCCCATATATTTCATGAATTCAGCACAGAAACAAAACTCGATCTATCCATACATTTGCTGCCGATGTCCCAATCGGTTCCTGTTTCCAGCGCTAAACAGTCGCCAGCGCCGTTGTGAATCGTTCAGCACAAATTTGCATTTAGCAGAAACCTCAACGACCGCAAAAGTCGGCACCCTTCGGCAAGTGCGCAAGTTTGCCCTCGGGGGATAAATGGAATAGCTTCGCTACAAGCCAAAATCAAACACGCCCTCTAGCCACTTGCGGCTTATTCGATGTGACAAGCCAATTGACTGAGCGGCGGCGCCGATCTCCCAGAAGCTGCAGCGCTGCAGCTGCAGCTGCGCTGTCGCCGCGATGCACACGTGCAGGCTTGATCGTATTCGCGACGTGACGCGGCGCACGTGCGTATTAACAACGGCGGCGGGGCGGCACGCACAGCCTTCACACCTTCGGGTGAACGGGGCTGCAATAAACTTATTAAACGCGCGCCGCCGCGGCAGCGTGCTCATGGACCGCGCCGCCTGTCCAAACAGCGCACCGCGTTTATTGCCGCGCCAGAACAACAACAATCCTATTTGTTTGATCTGCGACCAGCCGCCGCGGACGCTAATAAAATTTTTCCGTGCCAGCGGTGCAAAATACGGGCCGCCGAAATAGGCACCTTTTCCCGCCCAGTGTCGCGGCGTAACTTTGGGCAATGTAAAATAAATCGATTTCGTTCAATGCCTCGGTTTACCGCATCGGAATCTCGTACAACCAGGTGGAAAGTGGACCACTGTGAATACTCACGCACAGATACAAACAAAAACCGACAGTGCGTGACCAAAATGGCACGCATCAAAATCCATTCTCTTATTGATTCGAAAGTCGAAATGCGCAGTCAACCCGCAACACTGGGACGCGGCGGCGATGCTTCCCACGCGCGCCGGCTGACCGTAGAAAATTCTTTTTTCATTTCGCATTTCTCAAACGAACGAAGTGCGAACATGTGATCGGGTCGCACAGAACCGGGGGGCCATTGTTTTATTTTTATGCGGGCACAAACCCAGGAAGGCTATCGTACAAGCTTTTTCACCGCCGCGGCGACTGCATTGGCGGCTCACACACTAGTTGACACACAAGTGTCAACTAGTGTGCGGGCCGCCATTAGTGCTCGAATGTGCATTGTGTTTCATATACGTATTTAATCTTCACGTTGTCGCCGGTGGCGCCGCGCGCAAAGGTTAAGCGGATGACGCAAGCGATCGCGCCGCCCGAAACGTTGCACTAATACGTTTATTTTGTCCAGTTGAACAACGTATTTATAAGCCGGTCGCATCAACGGGGCAGCTCATTTGCATGCGCGCCGCCAATGCGGGCCAATCACATGCGCGCCGCGACCGATCCATGAGGTGCGCAACGACCTTCCAGAAACTCCCCGCACGCACGCATGCTTCCAATTTCAGTCAGCCCTTACTCAACGAGTTGAGTTGACACGGGACCACGTACCAAAACCAAAAGTCATCAGACTATAACAAACCCCCGGCAGGACAAAAGACGTCGGGGGCGATCCCAAACGAAAGAGATCAAACACAAAGCGTTGTATCATACAAAACAGGGATCATATCATGCACACGCTACAGTAGGCAACGATGCGCGCGCATGTGATCCACAAAGAAGCCCATCATCGGTTTGGACCAGTGGCGGCGCGGCGGCGGCAACTGGTAGGTCCTCATTCACACCTCGGCGCGCGCACAAAGGAGCACATGCGCTCGCGGCCCGGCGGCGCGACGCCCGAGTGCTATCAATGCGTGAGACGCCGCCGCCATTGACCCACTCAATTTCAATTGGACAAAACAGTGATGATGACTGACCGACGGGTCGATCAAAGACAATTGAAATGATCCGATAGTAGAGAACTCAATTGACCATGAGTGCCTTGCATGGACACCTCGGCCCCGGGCTCTGTGCATGCGCAACACTCGAGCGCATGCGAACGTGAGAGCGACAATGTTTGGCGCCGCCGAAACTCAATGGTGCTCGAAAGAATCAAGAGGCAACACTGAATGGAATCAGCTGCTTCGGAATTTCGTCATCACCAAAGAAGAATCCGGAAGTGCAATAACCTAGATGAGTTTTACAAATATTTTAAGAATCCGAACTACGCAAAAACTCATCAAACGCAACAGGCAATGAAAATTACCATATCACGATTACGACATTCGTTGTCAATGAATCACCAATTGCCCACCCACATGCAACTCTACCTCAAAAGGCCCTCACGCACGAGTTGACATTCCAACTGAATGTCAACTAAATACCTAACACCAAAAATTTCTCAAAGCATCACACTTGACACAAACGATGAAAATTAAATGACATGATATAAAATAAACTAAATCACGCAGGAAAGTTGAAATCATATAATTGACAAAAATATACCTAGTTGAATTTAGTTGACACGAATTTCGATGTCAACTAGTATGTGTGGGCCCAATATAAATAACAAGAGAATGTGTCCCTTGTCTTGCTTCAGCAAACCAGGAAACTTTCAATCTACAAACCGGTGCACATGCAATTTCAATCACAAATAAAAACTGGACGCAGCTCAGAAATATCAACTCTTTCTCGCACAATTTCGCCATTTCGGATGAGCGCATTTCGAAACATCTCGCAAGACACTCAACACATTCACATCTAAATACATAATAGAATTAAAGCAACACGCGGCAGCACTTTTGAATGATGATCGTCCATCGCTGGGAATCACTGCGATTCGGGCCAACCACGAGCATCATGTGAACATTCCTCGGTCATGCGTCAGGACCAGGGTTGGTTTTAGTAAATTTATTTTTACTAAAATTGTAGTAAAATTTCAAAAAATTGTATTTTTTCTTTCTTCAATTTTCCATTTTATTTTAATTTTATTCTTCAATTTCCCATTTTATTTTTATTTTGTTTTTATTTTTTATTTTAGTTCGTGACCAGGATTGGTTCTAGTAAAATTCTTTTTACCAAAATTGTAAAAAAATTGTATTTTATAACATAAATTAACATAAATTTTATGTTTCATTTTATTTTATTCTTCAATTTTCCATTTTATTTTTCTTCTTCTGAGAATTTGCCAACCCTGGTCAGAACGCCGCGCGACAGATGCTTACAGGTCGCATAAAAGCGGCCCAATCATGCCGCGTGTTTACGGCGCCGTTCCTATCCTACCGCCTGGTGGGCGGACTCGACCTTGGACGTTTTGGGACATTTTGCAACAAAACGAATCGTTCGATTTGAATGGGACACTTCAGAGGGTGGCACAAAGACGAGTTATCGCGGAAAAGCGATAAAATCCGGCATTTAAGGTGCGATTTGATGAGCAATATTAGCGCGGACATGAAACATGTCTGAGAACTTGCGAATTGCAAAAATGAACGTGTTGCGCGCTTTGTCTGGATTTTAAAAATACTTATGAAAGGGTAGCGAAACGACAGATGGGGTTTGCCGACGTTCGCATAGATCGAGGTGAAGCCACTGTGACATTTTTTGGGGGATCAACTCTCGTTAAAAGGTGTAAAGAATATTTAGCAGCATTTTAAAGTGAATAGAAAACATTATCACGGGGGGGGGGTTAAAATAATTTCTGCTAAAGTTTCACTCATTGTCGCGCAGGTTTCTAAACATTGGGACCGAAATTTCAGATGCACGGATGAAAAAAAGGTTTTAAGAGAAGGCTAATGCATTGGCAGTGGTGTTTCACACTGTAGAAGTATATGGGGGTATATTGGCTAGACATTATATACTTAACATATCACGGCTTATTATGACACAACAGCATTGGAACAAATGGACAAATGGAAAAAACCGGAAGCGTTCACACTAAAAATGGTTCAAAACGAATGGAAACCACCCGATAGTATTGTGTAAATACCGTATATCCTCGAATAAAACCCCCTCGAATAACCCGCTACCCTTGAATAACCACCCTTAAAAAGACGAAAAATAACTCCCCCTCGAATAACGCACCCCTCAGGGTGAAAAATATGCTACAAAATTTACAAAAATGATCGATGAAAATACAAATGAATGTTAAACTATGGCACCGACAGCAGAGACATAGAGCAGCAGGACCTGAATCCCAGGTTTGGGCCCCCACACACTGGATGTCAACTGAATTCGTGTCAACTAAATGTCAACTGAATTTAAGTGATAGTGTGATTTCAACTTATCTATCTGATAGGGCATAGTTAATTTTACATCATGACACTTCATTTTCATTGTTCCTGTTAAGTGTGATTAGCATTGAAAAAAATGGCCGATTTTGAGAAAATATAATTAAAAATTATATCAGAAAATCTCTCAAGAAAAAAATATAATTTAATCTCTTGGGTCATTTTCGAAAATATAATTAAATCTCTGAGAAAATCTCTTGCCATTCAAAAAATCTCAGAAAATCTCTCAACTCAAATTAAGATTTAATCGATAGGTATCTCAAGGTGTTTGAACCAGAGGCATTTCTTTGAGTAGATATTAAGCACCTTATGCGTTGTTTCAGCTTTTACAACAAGATACTACCACTTACTATCTAAATAATCAACAAAAATATAAATTAGGTACATTTTTCATCAAGCGAATACATTACTTTCACGCTTGAAAATCGAAACAGTATTAATCAGATGACTTTTTCACCAAATTTTGGTAACTGTATTTGCAAAGCATGCAGTCAACTTTATAGTTGTTAAAACATACTTACGTTTACTCAAAAATGCATATACTAGAGTAATGATGGAAAAAGCGATAGGACTTTGGCGCCAAGCGCCTTGGCGCTTTTCGGAACCCCAGCGCCAAGCGCCAATAGCGCCAGAGCAAATTGGCGCCAAGCGCCAGAAGTGCCATGGCGCTTTTTGCTTTGGCGCTAGCGCCCGGCGCCAGCGCCATGGCGCTTTTCCATCACTATACTAGATTACTGAGTAAATACAATTACATTTCCTCTAAAAAAGTACCAATACTCTCTTTTATGTATTCTTTTCAAAAGTACTCGAGTACCGAAAATGTATCTCAGAGAAACTTTTTATAGGCTCTTTCATGCTATAGAACAGAAAAAAAGGGAGAAAAGAAACTTAAAATAGGTGCAAAAATAGCCAAAAGTAGGTATATTAGCACATATACATGGTCGGGCTGAAAAGTCCCCTGGCAGTTCTCGCCATTCGCGCTAGGGGTAAGCTACGGTCATAAAGTTTTAACATGTTAATATTTCAGGTGTTTTGAGTTTTCACCCAAAATTTCACCCCTCTAGCTCCACCCACTGCGGAACTGTGGGGGTGACAATTTCGGTCATTTTGTACTGATGTACAAATGGTGCTCTAGCTCAACGCTGATTTAAGTTGTGATCATGAAACTTTCCCTAGTGTAAGCCACCAGTGTTGGCAATGTGCTGATAGTATTCAACACTTTCATCAACATCATTGCTATTAAGGTAAAATTAATATGCAGATCAGGGTGATGTGCAAGAAACGTGGGAACTGTGATGGATGTTTTTGGTGATCATCTGAGATCATGTTGTATTGCAGTGATTTTAATGTTGTTTTGAAATGTGCAGTAAATTATTATGTCAATTAAATTTCATTTGTGTTTCATTACTAATCTGTAGTGGACACATTACCTGTGTTCAACACCAGTGTGCATGAAAAACGCCTCCTGTATTCACCTGTATTGACCAACCGTAGAGGCAGAATGATGAATTTGGTAGTGAGAGTAGTGACAGTAATGGCAATATGGACTAGGCTTATGATATCATAGCTAATGTTGGTGCGTGCTGGCACATTGCCAACACTGGTGGCTTACACTAGCCAAAGTTTCATGATCACATCTTAAAGCAGCGTTGAGCTAAAGCACCATTTGTACATCAGTACAAAATGACCGAAATTGTCACCCCCACAGTTCCGCAGTGGGTGGAGCTAGAGGGGCGAAATTTTGGGTGAAAACTCAAAACACCTGATATATTAACATGTTAAAATTTTATAACCGTAGCTTACCCCTTGCGCGAATGGCGAGCACTGCCCGGGGACTTTTCAGCCCGACCATGTATATAGGTAGTTTAAAATAGTTGAAAATAAGCAAAAAAAGACACATGAACTGGTGAATTTGAAGGTGAAAATAGACAAATATAGAGAGATTTTCTCGAGATATTTTCTCAATCAGGAAAAAATATAATTAAATCTCTCTGGAAAATCATGGAAAAATATAAATATCAGAAAATCGTATATTTTCTGAGATTTTTTGAGATTGTTTCAATATAAATCTCCCAGAGATTTTTTCAATGCTAAGTGTGATGCTTTTTACAAACTTCTTGTTTTATTCAATTGACACTGAGTTGACGCGAATTTGCGATGTCAACTAGTATGTGTGGGCCCTTTATCCCGATCCCGAAATCTCAAAAACCCAATCCCGATCCCGTGACCTCATTCCCGATCCCGAAAATCAAACATACCAATCCCGATCCCGAAAAGTCAATCTCGTTTGAACCCTAGTGTTTAGTACTCAAATTTTGTGGCTGAGGTTTTTAAAAACGGTTTAGATGGTAGGTTTTTTAAAAAACAAACTAACGTTTATTTTTAAACATTTGGAAAAAAACCGGCCATCCCTAGCGGGGCGGTAAGTTTCAAAGCGCAATGTACAAATTGAGGAGTGAAAAAACGTTTCTCAACGACCCGGTTATTAACAAACAGGCTCCAGCTCCCCGTGAACATTTAAAAACCCAAAAATAAAGTGCAGTGCGCTACAGCGAAAAATGACGCAAAACAAACCGAAACTGAAAATGACGAGAATGCTCATATGACAGCATCATCATCCAGGTTGTCGCCCGAATCCGACTCGCCGTAGTTCTCGCCATTGTCGAAGTAATTCTCCACATAGTCGTTGTCCTGGAATTTTTTGACGGAGTGCGTTACGCATATTTCGAGTTCTCGAAAGAACCTTCCCCTAAATCATTTGTTTTCTCGAAAAGCCGACACTTTTATTAATTAATTCAAATTAGCGACACGTATGTACGCAGCGGGGGGGCGGGGGAAGGACGTCCCATTCCAGGGCCAGAACTTAAAATATGCCAGGAATGGAACTATGTATGTCCGTTTTAGCGTCAAACACCATTTGAAATTATTTAACACGGAGCCTAGTACCATATTTTTAGGTATCAATATGCACCTAAACTGGTATATTGGCGCCAACGCCAATACTTAATGGCGCTGACACTTATAAATGGCGCCGGCGCCATGACCCATTTTGCGTTACAACTAGGGATGGCCAAAAATGTCTTTTTTAACGACCCTGTCTTTTTTAATAAAAAAAAACATTTTTTATATAAAAAATACTTTTTTTTAAGGACGGTCTTTTTTAAAAAGCTCCCAATTATTGTTATGAGACACCATATACAGGTATATCAGACAAGTACCAGTACTTTGTGATGTTAAATATAGCCATAGAATGGCTGTGGAGCAATGGGATAGCATCATAAGTGGTGATTTCTGTCAAAAATATCCATTTTTATATCGACTCATTATGCATATCGCCTTTTGTCGAATGTTTGCGACTCAATTGAAGTTTGGCATGAAATAGTGCTTAAATAAAGTTGTAAGAGAAGGCTAATACAGTGTGAGTGATGTTTCACACTGTAGAAGTATGTTGGAGCACATTGCAAGGATATTATATACTACACTAACATATCACAGCTTATTATCATGCAATAGCATGAACAAATGGAAGATTTTTCACTAAAAATGCTACAAAGACCAATGACAACAACCACCAATGTGAAATTGCGCGCTTGTGTGCAAAAATTGCAAAATACATAGTGCATTAAGTACTAAATTTTTTGGCTGATGTCTTTAAAAAAAGACGGCTTTGATGTCTGTCTTAAAAAAAAGACATTTGAAAAAGACGGTTAAAAAAATTCAATGGCCATCCCTAGTTACAAAAGGACAAAATTTTAGGGGGGGGGGGCGCCGCCCACCCCCCCACCCCGCGCTCTGTATTCAATTCGCTCCCCTCTCGAATATCCTGCGTACGTCCCTGATCAGGGATGACAAGTGTATTTGACAGTTTTTGTCAAAAGTCATTATCAAATCAGAATTTGTAAAAACAAACAGAAAAAATATAAAGCAAAATGTTTGCGCCCAAACGCACAATTCTGCATCCATAACTCAAAAAAAAGTTTTCATGCATTTTTTGCTATAGTTGGTATCACTGCCACAGGCCCCTTCTCATACAGCATGTAATAACAGTATTGAACCATCGTATGTTAGATATATTTTTAGACATTTTCATGGTTCTTCATGTTTTATTGGGTTCAAAGTAAAAAAGTGAAAAATGGCCAAAATACGTTTAAAATATCAGTCAAGAAAGCTAAAAATGGGTACATACCGAAATATTCATAGCGACTTGAAGGTGGGTAGTCTATGGCGGAAGGCATTTTCCTTCTTTCACGAAAAAAATATCTCCTCACCCAAGGACGTATCCAGGGGGGGGCGGGGGGGGCTGCAGCTAGGGTTGGGACGATATATCGTATCGAATATCGAATATCGGATATCGACTATTTTTTCATATCGAATATCGAATATCGATATCGAAAATTTTGAAAAAATATCGAATATCGATATCGAATATCGACCATTTTTTCGATATTTTCGATATTCTATACTCCCTGGGCCTGACTTCAAATAAGCCAGGAATGGCACTATTAGAAGGCGATTTCATAAGCAATTTTAACAAATTTTGCGCGCAAGCGCGCACTTTGTTCTCACATGACATATATTTTTGTTTCAGCACTTGCG
>CAXIWS010000176.1:0-15396 GCA_964036195.1 Sphaerolaimus hirsutus
AGTTCACATTGAATATAAAAATATCCAACTGTCCTTGCGCCCCCCCCAGTCCCCCACCCCAAAAAATTGCTTCAATTTTAACCTGAAACGACACTGGGAGCACAGTTTCGGAAGCGAGCCACTTGTCGGCGACAACTCGAATGAAGTACAAAGGTGGCAGCGGTTCGAAAACGGGCACAAAAAACTTGACCACGTGCTCGTCGCCGGCGAATTTCCTGGATTACGGTAGTCGTTTATAGCATTACGGTGGTATTTTATGGCATTACGGTATAAATGCCGGGAGCATGGGTACACCAAAAGAAAAATGGGAAAAGTTACGCGGAAAAGTTAAACGGTAACTTTAAATTATGAGCGCAGTTTACAATGAACTTTACCGCATTTAAACTTTAAAAATCATTTTTCACCACATAAATACATCATTCGACTCAAATGCCACAGGTGAATCAAGTGCACAATTTTTATGAACCTCTAGATTCACCAAAATACGGTAAAATCCTCTGCATAAATTGCAGTTCGCAAAAAGCACCCCCAAAAAACAAACTGCTTCAACAGGAAATACTCGTGGTGCAGTATCAATTCGCCGTCAATGTCCTCGACGAACACCCAAAAAGCCTGCGATTTTCCGTGCACTTTTTCGTCCCACTGAAAGTCCGGGGCGACGGTGAGCTCGACGCGCAGGGTGGACCTGGTGATGGGCTGAATGTGCGCCGTCAGTTCCAGCTTGGGCACCTGCGACGAGTCGGGCGGGGGGGGGGGGTTGTGGCAGATATACGAGAGGGTAAAATTGTGTCGAGAAGTCAGTTTGATGTGAGACTTTTTAAAGTTTTTTTTTCATATACCGTATTTCCTCGAATTACCCCCGGAGGGTTTATTTTTTCAGAGTGAAAATTTAGAGAAAAACGTGAAAAATGCAACAATAACTACCATTTATAAGTTTTTACTGGCTTATATAAGGATGTAGATGGTATAAACGATGTTCTAACGTAACACAGTAAGTGTTTTAAACGTCTGTTATGCATTTCCCGGACCACAAATTCATAGTGCCCATTTTGAGGGGGGTATTTCGAGGGGGGTATTTCGAGGAAATACGGTAGCTAGCAACTGGTTATGTCAACCACTTTTGATGTGTCAACCTATCAACAAATCACAAAAAAAAAGTGAAGTGGTAAGTCATAAGTAGTCAGTCAAGTGACAAGTAAACTTATACTTATACAAGTAGTCAGAAAAGTGACGGGTTCATTTCTATATGACAAGTACTTTTCTGAATGATAATACTTGGTAAGTTCACCCGCATTCTGACTTATCACTCTAGTTATAAAATACCATATTTGTCCACTCGCAGAGGCCGCACAGGCTGACAAAACAATTTTTATTAAAAAAAGGAAACATTTTACCGCATTGGTGAATTTCAAAGAGTTGTCAATCTTCAATTTCGCATATGCAAGCATCTACCATAATCTACACAGACATCCAATCGATACAAAAGTGACTAGATCTATATGAATGTAAACTCCGCCCACCTGGTGTACATATTTGTGCAGGGGCCGTCCCATTTTCGGCATGCGGATAAGTTCGCCCAATTCCGACGCGCCCAAATCGTACATACGATCGAAGGCGAAATTCTTTTTCTCAATTTTCTTCACCACTTCCTCTGGGATCTTTTTGAACTGCCGCAGGGGACACATTGACTGCCACATGCGCCGGTCGACCATCTGTGATAATTTTTATTTTATTTTATTGTGAGTGTAAACCGGATCGGACCGACGCAAACCAGTTGACAGCCGATATTTCGGAAATTGATAAATCAGCTGTGAGTTGACCATTGAGTTTACCGGAATGAGGAGTAAAGAAACCACTCATGATTTATTCTGGCTACCCAAATTTGTTTAAAACAGATCTATTTATTAGTTGAATTAGTTTCGGAAAATTCAAGCAAAATCGATTATTGATAGATATTGGTATTCATTCATATTACTAGGGGGTTTTTCAAAGGTTTTTTTATAAAAAACGTTTTATTTAAAAGAAACCCGGCCATCGAAACCGTTTTTTTATTTAAAAAAACCTTGGCCAAATTTTTTAGTACTAAGCACTAGGTATTTTGCATTTTTTGCGCGTTGCGCAATTTCACATACCCATTGCCATTGGTGGTTGTTTTCATTGGTTTTGAATCATTATTTGTGGGAAAGCTTCCATTTGTTCATGTTATTCTGTCATAATTTATTTTCATGTCATAATTCATGTCAAAATAAAACCGTTTCTGAAAACGCGGGTTTTATTTTTTTAAACCTTACATTGAAAAACAACCTTTCTCGGCCACCCCTACATATTACTACCCAAAACATCCCATCTCAAATCGAATTACCAAAACCAAAAATACAAGCAAACTTGGCACCCAAAAGATGTCAAAATTCACCCAAACCTTGCAAAAAGCGAGGCACTTGTGCGCCAGCTGAGCCCAGCCGCGCCACAAAACGATTTCGAACAGAGCCCTGAACAAACGGCCGGCAGATTGGGTGATGAAAACCATGTCCGATTGCAGCGCGAAACCGTCCAGTTTCAATTGGGAAATGTAAGCCTGAAATTGGGATGGGCACCATTGAAAACTGATCCGCCTTGACGTCGACACGTTGGCGTCAAGTTGACGATATAAAAATAACATTTCGTAACGAAGTGGCGATCCACACACTAGTTGACACTTGTGTGTGTGTCAACTGGTCTGTGTCAACTCAGATTTCGGCCTCAGGTGTCGCAGAGCGATAGTCCAATGCACACGCGATAATATTTATTTTCAACATTGCCGCATGCCATTGCAAGATCGCTGTGCGACACATGAAGCAGAAACCTGAGTTGACATAGACCAGTTGACACACACACCTGGTTGTCAACTTGTGTGACAGTGTGTCAACGTGTGTGACAGTGTGTCAACTTGTGTGACAGTGTGTCAACGTGTGTGACAGTGTGACAACTTGTGTGACAGTGTGTCAACGTGTGTGACAGTGTGTCAACTTGTGTAACAGTGTGTCAATGTGTGTCAACTTGCGTGACAGTGTCGCACACATGAACACCACCGAAATTTGGGAAACAAACACTTCTGTTTTGAACACTATCGTATTTACCAGAATGAGGAGTCTGTCAGCAATCAAAAATAAATCATTACAGCAAATTCAAATGAGTTAAGAACATATTTATGAGTATCCCAAATTTCAGTGGTGTTAATGTTAATGTGCGTGTGAGTGGCCACAAAATTTCCCTCAAAAAATCACGCGCCATTCACACACAAGCCCACAAACCTGCAGCAAAACATTCACTTTGGCACTGGGCTCATCCAATGACTCCTTAATCGGAATCGGCACCCTCTCAGCCAATTTAGCCAACTCCAATTTCTCCTCCTCCCTCACGGAGATCTGCTTGAATTCGCTCGACACGGAGAAAACGCGGAGTAGCTCGATTTCGCTCAGCGTGGGCCTCAGCAGCTGGTTGTATGCTAGCATGGATTCGTGCGTGCAGTAGTAGTGCGACGCGATACGGCCGAGTTCGGTTACCTGAGAGGTTTTTGATTTTTTTGCACTTTTTGGTGGGGGTTATTTTGAGAGTGATGGTAAAGGAGAATTTCGGAAAAACGACACTTGCAGAAAGAATGTTTTTGTAAATATTATGTTTATTGAGAACAATGATTTTTTTAGAAATATCAGGTGGGATGAAGGACGTATCCAGTGCGGGGTGCCGGGGTGGGGCTTAATTCAACTATACAGAAATAAATGAAGTAAAAAAACTACAAAAAAACCACCTGCAAGTTTCCCGACTTTCTGTCGTACTTTGCCAGACTGGCCTTGTCGAGCATCATCGCAGCCGTGTGAATAAGATCGGCCCTCCTGCCCTCCAAAAGGGGGTCCGTTTTTAGGGCCTCAGCTGAGTTTTAGAAGGCGCAGTCAAATTCGGGTGTGCGATTGTTGTCAAAATTAACATATTACGTGTCAAACACTATTACGTGTTGTATTATTCGGGTCTAATTCCACAAGTGACTATAAAAGTAGTGTATTGTGAAGTAAATTACACTGATCAGTAAGTGACGAAAAAGCTTATATGTAGGATGGAAAAACTTTTTGCTTTTTTAAACCTTTTGAAAATCCCGCCATCCCATCCAGCCATTTGAAAGTGGTTATCAGCTGACTTATCGCTCATTCGCCGTCACTTGTACAAATACACACAGAATCAACACCAAATTCACCCCCGAACCCTAGCTCAGTGCCAAGCCCCGCCCCCTTACTCACACAGAATCAACACCAAATTCACCCCCAAACCCTGGCTCAGTGCCAAGCCCCGCCCCTTTACTCACGCTGCACCCCATAGAGCTGGGGGTTCCTGACCATGCGCACGTGCAGGTAAGTGTACATGAGCCACTCGACGCCCTCCTTGACGCTGTTCACGCTACCCAGCACGATTTCCGCGTTCAACATGTCCGACAGCTTGGCGATCATTTGCGACTCGATCGGCAACTGGGTGGGCAGGTTGGGGTGACTAATGGCATCAGAGTCGAGTAATGTAAGTAAGTAATGTAATTGACACTCGAATAGCGCATCATATCGAATTCCGATATCGAGACATATAGAATATCGACATTTTTCATATCGAATATCGGTTATCGACTATATTTTCATATTGAATATCGATATCGAGTTTCAGAAAAATATAAAATATCGATAAGTGATATCGTCCCAACTCTATGTTGTTTGAAAGATATTTTACACGTTTTTATGGATTTACACAAATACTACACAGGAAATCGCTGACAACGCAAGACAACAAAAATGTAATAAACCTGCTGATTCATCAGAGACAAGTAGTACTGGAGCTCAGTGTGGTTTGTGATCAAAACACCATAGCCTTTGCTGTCGAATTGCGGGCGGCCGGCTCGTCCGAGCATCTGAAATAAAAAAATAAAGTTCAAAAAAATTTTCAGCTACCGTATTTCCTCGAAATACCCCCAGCGGTTTTATTTTTTCAGAGTGAGAATTTTGAGAGAAAAACGTGAAAAATGCAACAATAACCACCATTTATAAGTTTTTACAGCCTTAAGTGTTTTGAACGTCTGTTCTGCATTTCCCGGACCACAAATTCATAGTGCCCATACTGAGGGGGGTATTTCGAGGGGGGGGTATTTCGAGGAAATACGGTATGTCAGTAAAAATGGGTCGATACGAGTCGAGAAAGCGATCGCTTTTTGCCCTTGAAAAAAGTGAACGGAAACGTCCAGTGTGCATTTTACGCCACCTATCTGGCATCTGTGTGTGTTTTCGCCATGTCTGCGAAAAGTTACAGAAAAATCATGAATAGCAAATTTTTGTCTAAAATCGCGATTACCGTTCAACAGGCCCTAATCACGATTCCGAAAGTTCGATCCCGTTCGAACCCTACCAAAACCCCCAAAAAATGCGAACCCCCCCCCCCCCCCAACCTGCATAACATCCAGGGCACCCAACTCAGTCCACCTGCCCTTTTCCGGGTTATAAATTTGCGTCCCCTTGATGATTACCGTATTAGCGGGTAAATTGACCCCCCAAGCCAAAGTGGCAGTGGACACGAGCACTTGAATGTGTTTGTCAGCGAATAAGTCCTCCACCAATGTTCGATCGACCCTGGTCATTCCGGCGTGATGAATTGCGAAACCGTACGGCAATAGGTCCTTGAGTTCCGGGTTGTTCACCTGTGCGGTTGGAAGAGTGCCAAGTTTGGTACTTTTACACTTGATTTGTGGTTCGTGTGATAGGGATAGGGGAAAAGTGTAGGGTGCAAAGTTTACCGCACCGCATCTGTAATTACCGTCAATTGTGAACATTTGCCACCGCAATTTCTTTACCGGCAGCGAAATACCGGTAAATGGGAGTTTACCGGGAATACACACTACCGTTGAACGCGGTCCCACGTTTCTCAAAAAAACATCTTGAAATAAACAATCCGCACACAAAAACATAAACCAAAAAATAAAATACCTGTTCGGCCTCGGTCCTCAAAACCTCAGTACTGGCGCTGCCCTCTTTCATGAAATAGCTCAAAGTGTCCCGTTCCAAACACGCGTCACGTAGGAATCTTCCCGTTTTCCCAGTCTCTTTTCGCGAGTGCACAAAAACCAAAACTTGAGCTTTGCCCGCGCGCTCCATAACTTTGTCGTATACTGCTTCGTTTACTGTTGAAAAGCGTTTCATGGCTTTTTTCTCCGTCACGCCGATGTAGCACTGCTCCAGGGGCACCGGTCTTAAAGTGGAGACGTGCGGTTGGCGTTATTTTTGAATTCACAAACACAGGGACGTATCCAGGATTTTGGAGCGGGGGGGGGCTGCTTGTTTACGGAACCCCGCGAACGGGGTGGGGCTGAGCCCCCCCCCCTAGGGCTCGAAACCCGATTTTTTTCAAACTCGAGTTCGAGTCTCAACCCCAAAAATTTTCCGGTCGAGTCGGCGAGTCGAGTCGGGCGAGTCAGTGAAAAGTCGAGTCGAGTCAGGCAGAAATCTCGAGTCTCGAGTCGAGTCGGATGCGTTACTTTTTCACATGAATCTTGCAGAAATTTCAGATACTGGTTCTTCAACCAATGTTTTCACACACTTTAATATCAAGCCAATAGAGCCAACGGTTGATTTTAATATCAAGATAAAGCAAAAATATAACATTTTGTCATGCATGTTCACCTTCTTGATGTTGCCACAAACAAAAATGAAGCCAGCCTGGGGATGGAAAACAACATCTTTTAATGACCTGTTTTTTTATGGCAGAGATTTCTCCAGTTATACCTATTTTAATGGGAGTGTTTGTTTACAGAGGCTGGTGACCCTGTAAAATGTAAAATGTCATGCAAAGTGTTGAGAGAAGGTGACGACGACACATACTGCCTAGACATTGTTGTATTCATATTCATTCATTCATTCCAATCCAATAGTGAAGTTAAATCAACGACCGTATTTCTGCGAATCACCCCCTGGGGGGGGGGGGTATTTTTTCAGAGTGGAAATTTTGTGGGGGGTATTTCGAGGGGAGGGGGTTTATAGGTTCATAGTGCCCATTTTGAGGGGGGTATTTTGAGGCAGGAGGTTTTTCTAGGAAATATGGTACATTACATCTTTTGGGTCAGTGCCAACATTGTGGAATGTATTTGACATGGTGTGTGTGTTTCATTCTGTAGAATTGTATAGCAAAGTTGAGTTGAGTTGAGAAACTTAACTTTAGACATCATTGAATAGATATGACAAGCAATCATATAGGCTGCATGCAGTGCGGAAATGCGCGCTCGCGCGCAAAATTTTTGAAAAATATGTTTAAAAGTCATATCAAAATTGATATTTTTGATATGATTCAATGGGAAACCCCGACTCGAAATTTGCTGAATTTTCGAGTCGAGTCGGGCAAAAACCTCGAGTCTCGAGTCAGGGCCATATTTTTCCGGTCGAGTCAGTCGAGTCGAGTCTGCACCCCATTTTACCCTCGAGTCACGAGTCGAGTCGAGTCGAGTCGAGTTCGAGCCCTACCCCCCCCCTAAAATTTTCCCTATATGGTGGCGGAATAGCGTCATGGCGCTGGCGCCATTCGTAGGCGCCACGCCATGGCGCCATTGGCGTTGGCGCTGGCGCCAAAAATCGCTAATTTGCATACAAATAGGGCGATAAACACGCCATTAATGTAATTTATAGTGAATTGAGAGTACGATCACCCATTTTCTGATAATAAAGCTGTATGACCGAGAAATGCGCGCTTGCGCGCAAAATTTTTTCATAACACCTTCAAAAGTCGTACCAAAGTCGCATTTTCACCGACTTTTGAGGTCTCACCCGGGAAGGGGGGGGGCTGCAGCCCCCCCCCGCCCCCCCCTGGATACGTCCTTGCACAAACAGAATCAGTCACAGACCAAATGACAAACCGGTTCCGATACCAATTAAAAGCTTGCTAACAAGTAACACTACGCATTATTGCATACACATACGCTTCATGGCGGCCTTGTAAATATTTACATACGGCACATGGCAATATATTTTTTCAAGAACACAACTTCATTTGCAACGTGCGTGATTCAACATATTGCTTTTGAACGTTGGTAGTTGGGTCGTCAGCGATCTTTGAATTGGGATCAAAACCAGTTGACATTTGGTATCGTTGTCAACTAGTGCGCAGGGCATTCAACCTGTTTAAGTGAATATTTAAACGAACAGTTGCGTTTTTTGCAAATTAATGTTTCCATATGCAAAAGCAGTCAAAAAGCAAACACAAAACGAAAAGACGTCGAAGGTGAATCAAATGTTCGTCTACCGTGTCGCTGCAAATGAGTATATCGTCTATGTAACTTTTACACCACAGTTTCGAGGGGTCGTCGTTCAAACCCGCCATCATTATGGTGACCATACGCTGGAAAGTAGCGCCAGCGTTTACTGTACCGAACGGCATGCGCGTGTTAAATGTGAATTAAATGTGAGAGTGAGCAAAGCTGCAAATGTGAGAGTGAGCAAAATGGTAAATGTGAGAATGAGCAAAATGGTAAACATAGGGGGAGTTGTTTGAGGAAAGGGGGCAAAATGGTAAATGTGAGAGTGATCAAGATGGTAAATGTGATAGTGAGTGAAATGTAAGAAGCTTGATTTGTGACATGTAACATTAGCAGAAAATGTTAACTTTCCCAATTTGAAGTGAATTATTTATATTATGTTTCTCATTTTGCGTACTTTTTAAGTTTTTTTTTGTAAAATTATTGAAGTGTTGTTATTAAATGTTACGCGCGACATGTGAGAGTGCACAAAACATGACACTTCCAAATTCATACTTCATCTGTTTTTTATGCTTATTTTCAGTTATTCTTGACATTTGCACAAAATGCTAATTTTTACACTTTGATGACCTATGACTCACTTACAGTAGGTATTAAAAGTGAATTTGTGAAGTGAAGTGAATTTGTGAAGTTAATTAAATGTGAGAGTGCTCAAAGCTGCAAATGTGAGAGTGAGGACAACGTTAAACATAGGGGGTAGTTGTGTGAGGGAAGCGGGCAAAATGGTATATGTGAGAGTGAGCAAAATGGTAAACATATGGGGTAGTTGTGTGAGGGAAAGGGGCAAAATGGTAAATGTGAGAGTGAGCAAAATGGTAAACATGGGGGTAATTGTGTGAGGGAAGGGGTTAAAATGGTAAATGTGAGAGTGAGCACTTAAATCTTGAATGTGAAAGTGAGTGAAATGTAAGAAGCTTATTTTGTGAATGTTTGAGTGCGCAAAATGTACAAAACCACAATAATAAACATACAGTGTTCGAAATGTCATCAGGGGGCAGTCCCAAGCCCTATATAGTGTACAGTGTCAATTGTAAAGTCAAATGTCAGATGTCAAATGTAAAGTTAAGTGTCAATTGTGTATCCAAATCTTATTTTTCATATCCAGATCTAATGTTTTTGTAACCAAATCTTATGTCAAAAAGTAAGATTTGGATACAACAACATTATATTTAGATATGAAGAAAAGAAGATTTGGATACACAATTGACACTTGACTTTACACTTTACTTAGCATTTGACACTTGACTTGACATTTATCTTTGACATTTATATTCCAACCTCAGAAATGAAATATTCAGATTCAGCCGATCATTTTAAGTGTTTAATGGTGAAAATCGGCCCAGAAACGGCCGAGTTGTTGCTTATTTTTAAAAAGGCCGCTTTTGTGCTCAATTGAGAGTTCCTGGTGCGGCTTATGCTCGTTTGGGCACAATATATAGGTTTTTCAAAAAGCGGCGCAGCGCTATTGCTCAATGGGTCATAGGTGTCAATAAGCTCCCCATATATTTGTGTATACCTAAATGCATTGAATACTTGAATTTCTGTATATTCACATAAAATTTGTTCATATTTATTACTATTTGTCAAATAATCAATTGTTCCGATAAGCATGACATGTTTTAATTTTTAACAGTTTAGAAAAAATTCCATATTTTTTTATTTCCAAATTCCATATGTCATGCAGTGACAATGTCTTAATGGTTTTTTTATTTTGATTGACATTTTACACTTTACACGTCATACCATAACTTGAGTTATTATGCCCGTGAAAAATGCCAAATCTTCGTATATTTTCGCCGTAGGTTCGGTTAAATCGGGAAATGCGCAATTTTTCATTTTTCATATCAAATTGGGGGGGGGGCGTACATAACTGGCTGGCGGATTAGCCGCAGCGGGTAGTACAATAAGAAAAGTAGACTAAAGTAAATTTCCGAATAAGAAGCCATTGCATTTGATTCGCAATTGGATTCACATGTTATAACTTTCAATTTTCGAGTTATCAACCTTTATGAGTGGACACTGCATTGATATAACCCATTTTAAAAGCCCCCCCCCCCTCCACAAAAAGCCCCCCCCCCCCAGCGGACCTGTATCAACCTGAGCGCCTTGATGAGCACCTTCTCAGTGTCGTGCTGCAGTTCTGCGGGCAGGGCGACCCTGCTCAAATGCGCCTGCAGCAGCAGATTCACTTTCACCCTCGACTCGGTGTACTTGGCGTCAGACTTCGGGGGGTGCGACACTCGCGACGCCAGACGCTTAAGTAGAATGTCCTCTCTGGGTTGGGGGGGGGGGGTTGGGGGGTTGGGGTAGATACTTAATTTGCTTGATAGAAGTTTCACTTTTATTTTTCTGTATAGGTTTGATAGAACATTCTTATAAATATTCTTCGAATGATTTTTTTTCAGTGTCTCAAACTGAATACTTCAGTGGAATTCACTATTTTTTTAAATGTTCCCAAAACCTGGTACAATTTCATATTTTCTGTGTAACTATCACCCCACCCAAAACCAAAAACTTAAGATTGGACAAAATCACGCATAGCCGCCGCTGTATCGAAAGCATCTCCATTTTAGAGTGATCCAAAAGAGAAAAAAGTGCAAAAAGCAACCTATGTCTGATGGGAATGGAATCGAACTCAGCCGCCGAGGAGACAATCTCCAACAAACCGCGCACTTTCGTTTTGGCTGTCAGCGACATGCTGAACACCTCTGCGTGGGAATAAAATTGAAACGTTATTAGTATTTCTTATGATTGGGGGCGGCACCAACTACCGTATTTCCGTACCTGGTGCGGCTTATGCTCATTTGGGCACAATATATAGGTTTTTTAAAACGCAGCTTTATATTTATGTTTCTCATTTAATAAGTTGCCGATGGACATAAATATCACACTTTGAAAGATTTAACAGTTTATAAACACTATACCATATTTCCTTGAATAATTCTGTTGGAAATAAATGTTTCATAATACGTAGACAAAGTAAGTATTCCTTATTTATTCAGTCATTTATTCATGAAGAAAGAATTAATACTAGTAAAGTACATTTTCCTGGAAAAAAAAGTAAAGGTCATTATTTTTGAGATATTTCTACAGAATTATCACTCAAAATCACTAATTTTATCTCATTTCTGTCTATTTTCACGTCCAAATTCACTAGTTCATCCATGTGTTTCTGCCTATTTTCAGCTTTACTTGACATTTGCAGAAAATGCCATCTTTCCCAATTTGAAGTGAATGATTTTTGTTATGTTTCTCAACATTTTTAGCCATTACATGTTACACGCGAAATGTGAGAGTGCACAAAATGTGACACTTCCAAATTCATACTTCAACTGTTTTATTTGTTGCTTATTTTCAGCTATTCTTGACATTTGCACAAAATGCTTATTTTTACACTTTGATGACCTATGACTCACTTACAGTAGGTATTAAAAGTGAATTTGTGAAGTTAAGTGAATTAGTGAAGTTAATCAAATGTGAGAGTGTGTGAAGCTGCAAATGTGAGAGTGAGCAAAATTGTAAATGTGAGAGTGCGCAAAGCTGCGAATGTGAGAGTGAGCAAAATTGTAAATGTGAGAGTGCGCGAAGCTGCGAATGTGAGAGTGCGCGAAACTGCAAATGTGAGAGTGAGCAAAATGGTAAATGTGAGAGTGAGCAAAATAATAATATAAATGTGAGAGTGAGCAAAATGGTAAATGTGAGAGTGAGCAAAATGGTAAATGTGAGAGTGAGCAAAATGATAAATGTGAGAGTGAGCAAAATGGTAAATGTAAGAGTGAGCAAAATTGTAAATGTGAGAGTGCGCGAAACTGCAAATGTGAGAGTGAGCAAAATTGTAAATGTGAGAGTGCGCGAAGCTGCGAATGTGAGAGTGCATGAAACTGCAAATGTGAGAGTGAGCAAAATGGTAAATGTGAGAGTGAGCAACATGATAACTGTGAGATTGAGCAAAATGGTAAATGTGAGAGTGAGCAAAATTGTAAATGTGAGAGTGATCAAAATAGAAAGTGTAAATTGTAAATGTGAGAGTGTGCAAAGCTGCAAATGTGAGAGTGCACAAAACTGCAAATGTGAGAGTGAGCAAAATGGTAAATGTGAGAGTGAGCAAAATGGTAAACGTGAGAGTGAGCAAAATAGTAAATTGTAAATGTGAGAGTGTGCAAAGCTGCAAATGTGAGAGTGCGCAAAACTGCAAATGTGGGAGTGAGCAAAATGGTAAATGTGAGAGTGAGCAAAATGGTAAACGTGAGAGTGAGCAAAATAGTCAATTGTAAATGTGAGAGTGCGCAAAGCTGCGAATGTGAGAGTGCGCGAAGCTGCGAATGTGAGAGTGCGCGAAACTGCAAATGTGAGAGTGAGCAAAATGGTAAATGTGAGAGTGAGCAACATGATAACTGTGAGATTGAGCAAAATGGTAAACGTGAGAGTGAGCAAAATAGTCAATTGTAAATGTGAGAGTGCGCGAAGCTACGAATGTGAGAGTGCGCAAAGCTGCGAATGTGAGAGTGCGCGAAACTGCAAATGTGAGAGTGAGCAAAATGGTAAATGTGAGAGTGAGCAACATGATAACTGTGAGATTGAGCAAAATGGTAAATGTGAGAGTGAGCAAAATTGTAAATGTGAGAGTGATCAAAATAGAAAGTGTAAATTGTAAATGTGAGAGTGTGCAAAGCTGCAAATGTGAGAGTGCACAAAACTGCAAATGTGAGAGTGAGCAAAATGGTAAATGTGAGAGTGAGCAAAATGGTAAACGTGAGAGTGAGCAAAATAGTAAATTGTAAATGTGAGAGTGTGCAAAGCTGCAAATGTGAGAGTGCGCAAAACTGCAAATGTGGGAGTGAGCAAAATGGTAAATGTGAGAGTGAGCAAAATGGTAAACGTGAGAGTGAGCAAAATAGTCAATTGTAAATGTGAGAGTGCGCGAAGCTGCGAATGTGAGAGTGCGCGAAGCTGCAAATGTGAGAGTGCGCAAAACTGCAAATGTGGGAGTGAGCAAAATGGTAAATGTGAGAGTGAGCAAAATGGTAAACGTGAGAGTGAGCAAAATAGTCAATTGTAAATGTGAGAGTGCGCGAAGCTGCGAATGTGAGAGTGCGCGAAGCTGCGAATGTGAGAGTGCGCGAAACTGCAAATGTGAGAGTGAGCAAAATGATAAATGTGAGAGTGAGCAAAATGGTAAACGTGAGAGTGAGCAAAATAGTCAATTGTAAATGTGAGAGTGCGCGAAGCTGCGAATGTGAGAGTGCGCGAAACTGCAAATGTGAGAGTGAGCAAAATTGTAAATGTGAGAGTGCGCGAAGCTGCGAATGTGAGAGTGCATGAAACTGCAAATGTGAGAGTGAGCAAAATGGTAAATGTGAGAGTGAGCAACATGATAACTGTGAGATTGAGCAAAATGGTAAATGTGAGAGTGAGCAAAATTGTAAACGTGAGAGTGAGCAAAATAGTAAATTGTAAATGTGAGAGTGTGCAAAGCTGCAAATGTGAGAGTGCGCAAAACTGCAAATGTGAGAGTGAGCAAAATGGTAAATGTGAGAGTGAGCAAAATGGTAAATGTGAGAGTGAGCAAAATTGTAAATGTGAGAGTGATCAAAATAGAAAGTAAGTTGTAAATGTGAGAGTGTGCAAAGCTGCAAATGTGAGAGTGCGCGAAGCTGCGAATGTGAGAGTGCATGAAACTGCAAATGTGAGAGTGAGCAAAATGGTAAATGTGAGAGTGAGCAACATGATAACTGTGAGATTGAGCAAAATGGTAAATGTGAGAGTGAGCAAAATTGTAAATGTGAGAGTGATCAAAATAGAAAGTGTAAATTGTAAATGTGAGAGTGTGCAAAGTTGCAAATGTGAGAGTGCGCAAAACTGCAAATGTGAGAGTGAGCAAAATGGTAAATGTGAGAGTGAGCAAAATGGTAAATGTGAGAGTGAGCAAAATTGTAAATGTGAGAGTGATCAAAATAGAAAGTAAGTTGTAAATGTGAGAGTGTGCAAAGCTGCAAATGTGAGAGTGCACAAAACTGCAAATGTGAGAGTTGCTCACTCTCACATTTGCAGCATTTGCAGCCATTTCTTACAGTCTCAGATTCTTCATTTCACACAGTCTCAGATTCTTCCTTTTAGCACAGTATCAGATTCTCCATTTCGTACAGTCTCAGATACTTCATTTCTTGCAGTCTCAGATTCTTCATTTCACACAGTCTCAGATTCTTCATTTCTTACAGTCTCAGATTCTTCATTTTAGCACAGTCTCAGATTCTTCATTTCGCACAGTCTCAGATTCTTCCTTTTAGCACAGTCTCAGATTCTCCATTTTGCACAGTCTCAGATTCTTCATTTCTTACAGTCTCAGATTCTTCATTTCACACAGTCTCAGATTCTTCCTTTTAGCACAGTATCAGATTCTCCATTTTGCACAGTCTCAGATTCTTCATTTCTTACAGTCTCAGATTCTTCCTTTTAGCACAGTCTCAGATTCTCCATTTTGCACAGTCTCAGATTCTTCATTTCTTACAGTCTCAGATTCTTCATTTCACACAGTCTCAGATTCTTCCTTTTAGCACAGTATCAGATTCTCCATTTCGCACAGTCTCAGATTCTTCCTTTTAGCACAGTCTCAGATTCTCCATTTCGCACAGTCTCAGATTCTTCATTTCACACAGTCTCAGATTCTTCATTTCTTACAGTCTCAGATTCTCCATTTCACACAGTCTCAGATTCTCCATTTCACACAGTCTCAGATTCTCCATTTCACACAGTCTCCTATCATGACATTTCATTCATTTTCATAAAAAATGCATTTTTGATAGGCATTTATATAGGTTTTTCAAGATATGGTGGGAAGAAAAGGGTGAGATATGGCTAAAATAGATAAAAATCACCAAAAAATGGGCATATAAGTAGGGTTCAAATGGGACCGCGGTCCTGGTACATGGTTTGGCAAAAAGTCAGGACTGGGGTGGTCCCGGTCCCGGTCCCGGTCCCGACACCCCAGTCCCGGTCCCGGTCCCGGTCCTGGTCCTGACACTTAAAAAAGCCAGTACCGGAGCTGGTCCCTGGTCCCGGTCCCGGTAAATACTTTATGTTTATGTATACTT
>CAXIWS010000176.1:15596-31172 GCA_964036195.1 Sphaerolaimus hirsutus
GTCCATCACCAGCACCAGGTGCGCCCGCACGCCCGAGAGCCCGTAGCACATCGACGCAGACGCGACCACCACCTGCGTGTGTTGCGGGGGGGGTTGGCTCGGGGGGGGGGGGTTGGCTTGGGAGGGAGGAGTTTGGGGCGTGGAGGCGGGGCTTGGGGCGTTTTACTTCAGAAGGATTTGATGTGACCCGTTGGAGCGCCAATGACTTGTACGTTTTTTAAATCAAATATCACTTATTTTTTGCACTTATGCAACTTTCATTGATTTTGAAAGATTAGTGTCGTCATATCAAATACCTCCCTCGTCCCACGGCGAAATATTTATCTCCAAGAAATTTCATGCAACATAATTATCCCCGATATTTTTTACTACGTCACATATTTGCATTTTGCGGGAAAAAATCAATACCGTATTACCTCGAATTAACCCCCCCTCAAAATGGGCTGGGGAAAAAAATAACCCCCCCCTCGAAATACCCCCCCCCCTTCGGAATGATGTACGTCATGTACATAATAAATATGTCATGTATGCAATGTACATGATGTACAGGACCGATCACTCACATCCGACCATGAGCGATTTTTTTAGAAAATCATTCACCACCCTCGAACTAGGGCATATCGGCCGGGTCTGTTCCATGAAAAATAAAGTTCAAACATTTGTCCAAAAAAGTATATGGGCACCCCCTGGCTGGAACCCACCCTGGGTCGTGTATACAGCCCACATTTTTTTAATACTCTTTTTGGCTGATCACTCAAGTCCGACTGCGAGTGATAATCACCTAAAATCCTGCTTTTCAAGGCCGAATTTTGGCCTGAAATACAGAGCATGTTCATGGCGAATTGCCAAATGCAACTTCAATGGCTTTTTTTTAGCGATAAAAAATAGGATAATGATATTTTTTTAGTTTGTATTGATTTGTATGGCGGAACACACTTCGTCACAATTTTTATCGCAGCAATTTTTTATGCTGCAAAACGAAGCTATGAAAACACTTCCACATTAAAGAGAAAGCCAGAGGCAATTTTTTAAAACTTTCCCCACTCAAATGCCAAATAAATCAAATTTGAGAAAACGCAAGGTGAAATTTAAAAAACCTCGCTACATTTCCCTCAGTACTAATTTTCTTCCCAGAACGAAATAAGTAACATCTTCGAAGTTCGCCTCACACGTTCTCAAATTTAATATATTTGGCATTTGAGCGGGGAAAGTTTAAAAAAAATGCCTCTGGCTTTCTCTTTAATGTGGAAGCGTTTTCATAGCTTCATTTTGCAGCGTTAAAAAATTACTGCGATAAAAATTCTGACGAAGTACGTTCCGCCATACAAATCAATACAAACTTAAAAATATCATTATCGTATTTTTATCGCTAAAAAAGCCATTGAAGTTGCATTTGGCAATTCGCCATGAACATGTTCTGTATTTCAGGCCAAAATTTGGCCTTGAAAAGCAGGATTTAAGTTGATAATCACTCGCAGTTGGACTTGAGTGATCAGCCAAAAAGAATATTAAAAAATATATGGCCCATTTACACGGCCCAAGGTGGGTTCCAGCGGGGGGGTGCCCATATACTTTTTTAGGCAAATGTTTGAACTTTATTTTTCATGGAACAGACCTTGCCGAAATGCCCTAGTTCTGGGGTGGTGAATAATTTTCTCAAAAAATCGCTCATGGTCGGATGTGAGTGATCGCTCCTGTATATTACTGTAAATTTGCATTGCAGCTACACATAGACTAGTTTGTGTAGCTATCTACGTTTTTATGTCCAAATATATCCTGTTTGGACACATTTATTACCTGTTTTGGGTATGCAAATGCCTACTATTTACTACGATCCTTACGAAAATTTCTGACGAAATAATAAAAGCCCCCCTCGAATAAACCCCCCTCGAATTAACCCCCCCCTCAAATTTTGCTGGCGAAATAATAAACCCCCATGGGTGTATTTCGAGGTAATACGGTAGGCAGATTTTAATTTTTCATTTAACATTTAAATTTTTCTTTAATCCACTGTAAATTTACTGGACCCACCCCATGATCCCACACATTTTTTGAACAACATTCTCCACGGATTACGGTATCACGACTACCGTAATCACCGAATTAAAGCGCACCTGTATAGCTCCGGCCTCGAAGAGACTGTGCACGACCCTGGCGTCATTATCGGACACTCCCTCGTGCAAATAAGCAACCCCGATCGCCAACGTTTCCCGCAAAGTGCCATCTTGCACCCGCGAAAGCGCCTGAATATAAAAGGGAAATTTAATAGTTGTTTTTTTATTTAACTTTTTTTGAACATTTAATTCTAATAATTTTTAACCGTAAAAGTTGGTATCAAAGCAGACTAAAGCGATCTAAAGCGAAAGGTAGCATAAATGGACACATATTTGCATCAGTTTATTTGATGACAATTATTATTGGTGGGAAATATAGCGGATGGGAAAAGAAAAGTGTGTGTAAAAATTACATGGATAAATGTAATAAATGTTAAATTGTTATGAATAGAACAATCGAACATGAGAACAACGAAGATGAGAGAACAAAGAAAAAATGAAAAATCGTTTACTGCTGCATGTAATAACGAGAAGTGGGGATGCACGCATTGAAATGCAAAGATAATGAAGAAAACTATCATTTCACTACTGATCATTCATGCTATTCAAGAATAAGGATCATTATACAAACAAGGCATTATACAAACTTTATGCATCAAAACTTGAAGAAAGAAAAAAAAACAAGTTAAATCCTAAATCTGCTTAAAAAACACCAGACAATGTGTCAATTACAGTTATGGTGCATCACAATATGCATGGGTTTTTGCCTCATTTCTGTTGGATTCAGTCAGTACAGGAGGAAAACAGCAGATCCCTCAGGCAATATTAAAAGGTGATCTTGAATTTAGGTTTTATTGCAATATTGTCCATAAAAAATCTCCCACACACGATCAAAGTGAATTATAATATTGAGTATGGTAGTCATTGGGATATTTTGAATAAATGGAAAGCGCTTACAGACCAAAACAGGAAAAATTCAGTTGAGTAAACTTTTTTCAGAAGGACATGCCCGTCCAAAAGTGTAGCGTACTACAAACAAAGGGCTACCAAGTACAATGGCAACTATTTTTTCTGGTGCTACAGAAATGCTGTCACCATTATGTGCAGGAGAAATCCAAAAAACTGCAAAAAGTTTCACACAGAGCTCAATGGGTGAGTGATGTGTAAAATCATACTTTATCATGTGCAAAAGCCAATTTCTGCAGCACAAGGAACGATTTTCAGAAAATCCCCAGCACGCAAGACAAAAATATATATAGCACCAGAGAAATTGCTGTCCACTTTAGTAAAGAAAGTCAAATATCTGGAAACACAGTTGATGAATGTACAACTGCACCAGAGAGGTTGTCAGGTAAATATGTATTGTCCAAGTGTGAAGTTGAGAACAATACACACATGGCAAGTGCGAGACAGGGGTCGGGTCATGGGTAACACCACAATGTTTTGGCAACTATCCCATGACTCCCCCCCACCAAAAAAATCAGCCAGCTATCTAGCTAGCTTGAGTGAGTTTTGAGAAATTTTGCATGAATTCTTTACAAAATCACTCATTTTCATTTATTTTTGGCTATGGCTATGTGCTATTTTTAGTTATATTTAAACGTTTTTTTGTTGCAATTCCCCCCTTTTCTGCCATCTAAACCTTGAAAAGCCTGTACCCAAGCATCGTGAACCCACCCCCAAAACATTGCTTCAGCCATCTATCCCTCCAGAGGAATGATTTGTCTATCTAACTTAGGGTTGGCACTTGATTTTTTTTAAACTGATTTTTTTAAATCACAGGGTGGAAACTGAGTTTAATTTTTAAAATCCAAAGGCAAAATTTCTAGTAGATATGCACTAGGTTATTTTGAATTTTTTTTGCGCGCAAGCAGGCAATTGCACATATTTACACATTGCAATTGGTGGTGTTTGCATGGCTTTTGATGCATTTTTAGTGTAAAAGCTTCCATTTATTCACGCTACCATGTAATAACAAGCCGTAATATGCTAGTGTAGTATATAATACCCAGCCAATGTGCCACCACATACTTCTACAGTGTGAAACATCACTGTCAATGTATTAGCCTTCTCTTGCAACCTATGCACTATTCTATGTGACCTTCACTTGAAGTCACGAATGTTCCACAAAAGGCGATATACGTAATAAGTCGACATAAAAAAAGGATATTTTTCAAAGAAATCACTGCTTATAACCTATCCCATGACTCCACAGTCATAATATGACCACAATTGTCTGGTACTAACCATACACATAGTTTTTCACTATACCCCCTATTTTGGACAATTTTGATTTTTTTAATAAATCAAGGCATTAAAAAATTGATTTTTTTCAAACCTAATCAAACCTATCCAACCCCGGAAGGGTCAAAATTCTGGAGACCCCTTGTGTGAACCAGGCCAAGGTCGAATTAATGTATACCCACACCCTCAGCACCAAACCCCTCAACACAGTCGAACAACAGCAAGACCATTCTCGAAAATGGATACAAGTGGACTGATGCCGAAGTATTAGGATTTGGATGATGTTTCAGATCAAATATCGAGAAAATTTCATAACCGATAAAATTGACAGCAAGAAAGTTTTGACATTGACATATATAGATAGGGTTCACCCTGGTGTCCATCTATGTTGAGCAAATTTTGACCCGATTTCCACTCAAAATAACTAATTCTTGTTGAAAAACTACTGACAAGGAAATATTTGACATCAAACTGTACAAAAGTAACTAGTTTGTGCAAATGTACATTGTTCTGTACAAACAATGCATTTTCTTTGAAAAATGAGTATGTATACACATAAATAATTTGATTATTTTATGTTGTATATCCTGTTTTCTTGGGGGCAACAGTTGTTAAAAAATCAAAACATGTATACATTATTATTTTTTCAAATAGTGCATTGTTTTTATAGCATTACTTTTGCACAAAATCATGGCATTTGTACAGTTTGTTGTTTGATATATACACAGTTGTTTTGGTACCTTTGAATGGTGTCAGCATCAAGTTAGAAGCAGTCCCCCAATAAGGGCAATTCAGGGGTCTCCTAGGGGGGGGGGGGGGCTGGGGGGGGGCTGCCCCCCCCCCAAATCGGCCAGCTATCTATCTATCCCGGAGGCCGCTCAGCTATCTATCTATCCCGAGGCAAAATTTTTGGCTACTACCCCCAAAGACCCCCCCCCCCCCAAAATCGCTCAGCTATCTATCTATCTGGAGTCGTTTTTGAGAAATTTTGCCCCAATTTTCGCTCAAAATCACGCATTTTCGCACCTTTTTATAGTTTTTCACCTTCAAAATCGTGCTTCCCGGCTATATACATCGTTATATACCTATTTTTAGCCATTTTATACCTACTTTTGGCTACTTTTAACTGATTATTACCGATTTTTTTCCCTTTATGCCTTTTTAACCTTGAAAAAACCCATATATTGTGCCCCCGCCAGCCCCCCCCCAAGCCCCCCCAGAAAAATTTTTCAGCTATCTATCCCTCCGGAGGAGCGATTTGCTATCTATCCAGCCCCTGCGAGGGCCAAAATCCTGGAGACCCCTGGGGCAATTCACTTTTTATGCGAACACCCACAAGAGTCCAAATCTACAAAACCCAATGAAATTTGTTATCATCATGCCAATCCTCCCAAAAATGCACCGAGTGCACCTGTTGGATGGGTGTGACCCAGTGCACATCAATGGGGTGCACACAATCTCCCTGTGGACATCCAGTGATGCGCACTGTGCTGTATGCAAATTCAACTGCAAACGATCGATGCTGCCCCATCTGCAGTCTGCAGTGCCACTGGAATGGGAATGTGTATGACCATGGGGTCATTTTCTTCCCAAAAATATGCACCAGGTATGCAGAGGCTATTTGGAGATCATTACAGTGGGGATTGTATGCAGAGGATGTTCATATTTTGTCATCTGATGAATGATTTGCATACTATTAATTGTTGCAAATATGTTGGGTCTGAAGTCAGGCTGCCTCAATTTTTTTTTTTTTTTCCCTAATAATCCCCCCCCCAGTCTTGGGATAAGGGGGATCAAAAGACACTCGTTTTATGTTCAGAATTGGGGTTGATGCACCAAGCCATCGACAGCCATATCCCTCACAAAGACGGATGTAAAATTGCTTTTTCACTCCAATTTTAAATCAAATTTTCATCAGTACCCCCGTGGCAGATGCGAGTGCTCGCACGGCTTGGTACAGTGCAAACACGTGTGGCCGCAAGCAGGGGTCTTCTAGATTTTGACTCTCCGGGGGGTTGGATAGATAGCAAATCGTTCCTCCAGAGGGATAGATAGCTGAAAAAAAATGTTTTTTTTTGGGTGGGGGCGGTTGTTGGGGGGTTCGCGGGGTTTCAACATATAGGCTTTTTTGAGGTATAGAAGGAAGAAAAGGACGAAAAATGGCTAAAAGCAGGTGAAAAATGGCTAGAAATGGGTATATACGCACATAACTACTAAAAATAGCTGAAAATAGGCAGTTAGACGGATGAACTAGTGATTTTGGACATACAAAAACCAGAAAAAGATATGAAAAATAGCGATTTTGAGCGAAAATTGGGGTGTAGTTTCTTAATAATCGCTCCAGATAGGTAGATAGCTGGCTGATTGGGGGGGAGGGGTTCTGGGATTGTGCCCAAAGTTTTGCCTCCGGGATAGATAGATAGCTGGGCGGTTTGGGGCGGTAACCCCCCCCCCCCAACCCCTTTCCTACCCCTGGCCGCAAGATTGCCCCGTGCCGCAGTGCCACGACGACAAGCAGCACAAGCCACACGACCAGTGCTGCCCCATCTGCAGGAAGCTAGCGTTGATCGATGGCTTTTCGATGGTCGATGTCGATTTGCAAATTGTCAATGTCGATATTTGGTGATGTGAAAATTGCAATTGATTTAGTGCTCAATAGGCCAAATCTAGACGTGATGGTATGGTCGTGTCGTTTGCCTAAATAGATGTAGTGCTTCAAGGAACCAATATGTGCAATTTTAAAAGTTATTTACATATCAATGGATGCCTGCAATTGCCAGCACGTTTTGCTCAATTGTAGCCATTTTTGCTGGGTTCAATAGATTGCCGGCCACGGATAGCTGGAATTTTTTTTACACAGAATCTGAAAATATTCTTCTTTTTTTTTGCTGTAGATAGCAAACCATTGGCAGCACATTGACACCGGTGATTCTAAGGGCTGCTCACATTTCGGATGCTCGACAACAGTATCTATCCACATACCAATGCTAACAGGGACCACAACTACTGTGATGAGCGGAAATGCCATCCCAACGCCATGTGCAAAGACATGCAAGGCAACTCGACATGCACATGCAAAACTGTTAGGTTCAACAATGCACATGCCTCCAATGGGGCTGAGTGGGTGTCTAACTTAATCAGAAAATTTCAGCTGCCAACGGTTTCAAGTGTTGCATTCCAAAAACATGTTTTTATATGGTTGGCCATCCCTAAAGCAGCGTGAAAAAAATACATGAATGTGGTGCATGAATAGTTGCATGATAGACCATATGAGACATGTATTTAAATATATAATGGCAATCCAGGATGTCATAGCCACAGGGTGTTATAAACACAAATGTCTTAAATGATTCACAATTCACATGCACTGTCTTAAAACCAAAGCGAAACGATCTATGACACTCGGCACTTTCGTGCCCTTTTATAAAAACACAATCAGTTGAAAATAAAAACTCTCCTAAATATTCACAGGGTTTCTTTGGTGACGGAGACCAGTGCTGGGACATTGATGAGTGCAAATTGCTCCCTAACGATACAAAAGGTCGGGGTGCATTTTCGATGCAATGTAGCTCCTGGTGGAAAGTGACAAAATAAATTGCACCCAGTGGCGTAGCCAGGGGGGGGGGCGGGGGGGGGGGGGGTCGCCCCCCCTTCCCAATTGCTTAATTTGGTACCAATTTGCATAAAATTTTTTTCGTAAATATTTAGGTAAAATTTTTATTATATTGTAGCCATTGGCGCCAGCGTCAACGCCATGACGCGGCGCCAACAAATGGCGCCAGCGCCATATATCCATTCCATCATTATTTTAGACAAAGTTTTAGGGGGGGGGGGGGCGCCGCCCCCCCCCCGCTCAGAAATCCTGGCTACGCCACTGATTGCACCAGTCAAAAAATACCATCTCTTGACTACATTGCAAACGCAGGGTGCGGCCCGGGGTCGTTTTGCATCAATACAAGTGGTTCATTTGAGTGCCACTGCCTCCCGGGGTACAGCAGAGTGGACAAACTCAACTGTGGCGATATGAGTACTGGACAAAAGGAGACTAAAGTATGATGAATTGTGATATAGAGTAATTTGTCATTTTATCATAATTGCATTTAATATTTTTGTATATTTGTATATTTACTGCAAAATGTAAAGATGTCCAAATATGTAGAGTCATTAGGAGTAGCATTAACAAGCAATGATTCTTTAAATAATATTTAATAAATAAATATGTGAATTGAATGATGAGAAAAGCATAGCCAAATAATGAAAAAAAGCAGCCAGACAGCAATTGATACATTTAATGCCTTCACAATAGTACAATATTGGAGCTGAGCAGTGCCATTAAACACCCAGATCCATCATTTAATCAATATATCAAAACAGAGTATAACAAAATGGACTCACTCAACTGTCCAGAGTATTAAAATAAATTATTGTGCACAATGAGCAATAGCTGCAGAGTGCAAAAAATGCACTGAGACTAGCGGGAATCGAACCCGCGCCTCTCGTATAGAACAAGAGCGCCGTACCGCTGGATCACAGTGGCGGCTGGGCTCCAGTTTCAAGATCAGAACAGAGGCTTCATTTTACTACCCGCAAAGCGGCAACCATTCACCTTTTGGTCAAGGGACAGATTCGGACAGGTCAAGGGTCAAGGAAAATGGAGAAATCGGAAATCAAAAATCTTAGGAATGAAAAAATTGAAAATTTAGTAAAAAAATTGCACTTTTTTTCGCACCCTGATTTCTCCATTTTTTTGATGGTTCATTGCGCAGGGAAAATATGTAAAAAAATTCACCATACTCTCCTCTAATGTGACGTTTTGTTTCCAGTGTCCTACACACAGCTTAATTCCCAGAATCCCTTACCCAGTACACCAACTGTGCTCAAGCGATCCACATTAGAGATTATCCCTTCACTGTGCAGCGCCTCATTGCACTTTTCAGGGTCATTCTGGTTGGTGGGGGTGTAGTGGATGTGTGAGAAGTGGGTGTGGCTTTGTTAAGTCAGTTTACCAAAAGAAACGACTGTAAACAACAGAAAACTGACTGTTAACTAACTTGACAGCATGAGTTTATAAAACTCTATCCAAATCTGATTTTTTCGATTAAGAATTGTCCTCTGGCAGTATGCCAACACTGTGTTGTCTTCAAGGTTGAAATCCTGCCTTGAAAGACAGAATAAAGCAAAATCTGGAACGTGTCCCCAGGCCCCACCCAAGTGAGCAGGTCACTTTTGTATAAAAAAACATGTGGACCATTTACACTGCCCACAGGGGGTACAGCTGGGGGGTGTCCCAGGGAACTTTTAGTCAAATGTTAGGGCTACCTTTTGATACCACCCAAGTTTCCCAGGATGCCCGCAGTCTGGCACAAAAATGAAACTTATCAGAATTTTTCAAGTGTCCCAACTCAAGTGACCATAGGTTTATGTTGACACAAGGTCATATCTGGGAGCTTTTTAAAAAAAACGTTTTTTATTTAAAAAAAACGTTTTTTATAAAAAAAAACGTTTTTAAAAAAACAACAACATCGAATTAAAAAAAAAAACGTTTTTTTTCCAACCCTAGCTACTGCTACTAGTTTTCAAAAGGTAAAGTTACTTCACTCTCAGTTTTTGCACATAACTTAATTTATACTTGTGGAATCGACCTTTGGAAACACTTAACTTTACTGAAATGAATTTTTATCAAGTTGTGCTAAAAGTATAGTAAGTTCAGACTCCAAATTCTACAGTTTTACAGAAGATTAAGTTACATATAATCTATTAAAAAATTTATAAAACACAAACAAAATAAAATTGAATATCTCTGAATAAAACCTCAGTGAAAATGTGAAAGATTTTGATATACTTTCCTCTACTTAATTATATATTTATGATTAAATCTCCCGGAAAAACGATTTTTCAATTTTCTTATATTTAAAAAAACATTTATCTCCCGAAATTGTTGAAACGCTTATCAGCATTCGATTATTCGGCAGTCAACTAGTGATGTGTGCGTAGGGTTGGCCGATGTTTTTTTTAAAACGTTTTTTTTCTAAACGTTTTTTTCAAAAAAAAACATGACGTCCGAAATGTTTTTTTTTTAAAAAAAACATCGGCCGAAATTTTTAGTACTAAGCACTAGGTATTTTGCAAAATTTTTGCGCGCAAGCGCGCAATTTCACACACAAATTGACATTGGTGGTTGTTTTCATTGGTTTTGTGGCATTTTTAGTATCAAAGTATCCATTTCTATGTGCTACCATGGGTTAATAAGCCGTCATATGTTGCTGTAGTATATAATATTGAGGTAATGTGCTTCCATGTACCTCCACAGTGTGTAACTTCACTCCCAAAGTAACAACCTCTTTTATAACCTTGTTTGATCACTATTCCGTGCCAAACTTTCCCTGAAGTCACGAACATTCGACTATAAGGCGATATACGAACGATATGTCGACGAAAAATGGATATTTTTGACACAAATCACCACTTATAATGCTATCCCATGGCTCCACAGACATTATATGGTCATATATAACATCACAGAGTATTGCCACTGTCTGATATACCTATACATGTTGACACAAGGTTATATCTGGGAGCTTTTAAAAAAAAACATCGAGTTAAAAAAAACGTTTTTTTTTCCAACCCTATGTGTGCGTAAATGCAATTCTTAGCTATAAATTTATCATCCCATACACAATCTTGATTAATACCACACAGATGCGAAAGGGCAAACCCAGGTAATTAAAACTATTCCTCCATTTTTGAATGGAAAGAGTTAAAAAATAAATGCGATTTAGGCGGCAGAAGAAAAAGTTTGCCCAATTGAACACGGCATCAGAAATTTCGACTTCCGTAGTGATAAAGATTAATGAAAAACCTATATCGGAATTTAGGTGATAAACAATTATTCAAAAAGATACTGAGTTTGCGATTTACCCTGAAAAAATGTCTTTTTTTAATTTCAGTATTTCGCAAGGAACAGGCAAAATTATATGAATAGTAAAGTGACATTGATGCATGTAAATATTTCGGTACATGCAATACACAAATCGGTATAAAACTTTATTTCAAATCAAAAGTCTATGAAATATCAAAAATTCCGATTTAGTAGAGGTAAATCACTTATGTATGACTGTGAGGCGTGAGCAAATAAACATGAATGTGTAATTAGTGATAAAGTAAAATAAAAGTTGATAAATGGTCAAATGTAAGCATATAAATGGTCAAATGTAAGCATATAAATATGTACATGTAAATATTTCTGTATCTATATAATTTATGGTATTCTATGTGATAGCGCGAATTAAAAAGACGAATCGTAAAAAATTTCGATATCGAAAAGTGATATCATTTGAACTCCAGCGATGATCATAACCCCCCCCCCCCACCTGACCTGAGCTAAATCTGGATCATCGGGCGGCAAATGCAGAAACCTGTTCGGCGCTCCGTCGGCCGCCGCAAACGCCAACATGTCGATGGCGGTCAGACGTGCCTGCGCAGTTGACGAAAACACAGTTGACCGGAAATGAGTTGCCCATTTTAGGATATTGAGGCAAACCGGGATGGAGTGGCAGAATTTACAATATTAAAGAGCAGAAAAGCAGACAAATTTAGTGTAACCCACCATTTACAAGATCAAAAGTTAACGTACCGACAACCTACCGTATTACCTCGAATTATCCCCCCCTTGAATTAACCCCCCCCCCTCAAAATGGGCTGGGGAAATAATAAACCCCCCCTCGAAATACCCCCCTCCAGAATGATGTACATCATGTATGCGATGTACATGATAGGGTTCAAACGATATCACTTTTCGATATCGATATTCGATATTTTTTCAAAATTTTCGATATTCGATATTCGATATTTTTTCAAAATTTTCGATATCGATATTTGATAGTTTTTCAAAATTTTCGATATCGATATTCGATACGATATGGACCCTCGATATCGATATTCGATATTCGATACTAAAAAATGGTCGATATTCGATATCGATATTTCGATATTTTCGATATTCGATATTTAGCTTTTGGTATAGCAAGGCATATTTCAAGCAGCATGTTGTATTTTCATATGGTTGCAAACATGGTTGATTATCTCTTTACTGAAAAGTACAATTGATTTTAACAAGGTTTACAATGGTCAGAATGAAAAAATCGAAGAAAAAACATGACAAATCAAATTGTATCAGACAAACAAAAATTGGTAGATATAACAATTCATACTTATAACCCAATTGTTTAAGGGCATGTTGCAAAAAAGCAGCATATCAGCATTTTCTGGCTTCAAATATGAGGTAGGTAGTTCAGTAGGTATGTGGCCAAACCAAATACAAGAAATGTGGAGTAAGCACTCCAACAAAGATAACATTAAATACTTTACTTTTACTCATCAACTTAGATACTATAAGCAAATCAAATTAATCACAAATATCTCAAAACAAAAATAATAACTTAATTATGGACATTATACAGGTTCGATATATCGAAAATATGGTCGATATTCGATATCGATATTCGATATTTTTTCAAAATTTTCGATATCGATATTCGATATTCGATATTTTTTCAAAATTTTCGATATCGATATTCGATATTCGATATTTTTTCAAAATTTTCGATATCGATATTCGATATTAAAAAATGGTCGATATCCGATATTCGATATTCGATACGATATATCGTTTGAACCCTAGTACATGATGTACTTATTACTACTAATTTGCATCGCAGATACACTTATACGCTCATTTGTGTACGTATATACATCTATAAGCTCCAATACTACCTATTTTCTCGCGTTAATTACCATTTTTGAGTGTGAAAAAGCGTATTCTCTACTATGAATTTCACGAAAATATCTGACGAAATAATAAAAAAACCCTCGAATTAACCCCCCCCTCAAATTTTGCTGGCAAAATAATAAACCCCCATGGGGGTATTTCGAGGTAATACGGTATTGCAGATTTTATCGTACTGCACAAATTTACACACAAGACCAAAGTCGAGTGCAGGGTGCGGCAAACTTCCCATTTTGCGGTTTGGGTAAACTCTGCCATCCTAATTACAGTGGTTCCATTTTCGCACATTATAATGTCAGAGGAAACGACGCTAGGTAGAACGATCCAGTGAATAGAACCAAAGGCTTCAAAATGTTAAACTCTTAAAAAACAGCCGCCAAAAACACTTGGCCAAGATCCAAATCGCCGACGATCCTTGTAAACAGTGGACTTATCCCAGTAAACCATAAAAATAGCCCGACCTGTTTCCGGTTGGGCACGAACACGAGGGCGGGCTTGGGCTGGAGGGCGCCCGCGTGCCGCACCACGGCCGCGTACGCAGGCTTGGCCATCGCCGCCAGCCGCGACGCCGCGTGTGTCATGTTGAACCCCTGGAGGTTTGATTGACTAGGCGTGATTTTGATGGTAGTTGTGATTATTGACAGTTGTGCACGTGTGCATTAACTGCGAGTCATAAACTTTCGTTATTTGGTAGGGTACTTACTTTCCACTTGAGACGGCAACAAACATTTTCAAAAAACAAATGTCAAATTGATAATTAGGCACAAAATACTTTACAAACGAAAAAAATTGAAAAACAAACAAACGATCAACCACGCATAATTTGTGCAATTCGCTGCTATTCTGTGATATTTCTAGTCACATGGATTAGTGTTTCATACATAAGAAACGAACACCAATGCACCCCAAAACCAGCACCCAGACGACACCCACCCAGACCCAATGCGCACCCACCTGAATGTGCAGCTCCAGGGGCAGTGGGCGCACGTTGGGATGGAAGTTGAAGGTGGCCGCCTGGCCGCAGCCGAGCCACTGGGCCAGGTCGCGCGCGTTGGCGATCGAGCCGGCCAGGGCCACCATGCGCACCGGCCGCTCCAGCATGGACGACATGAAGCGCATCCGCGAGCACACAACCTCCAGCACCGGCTGAGGGGGGGGGGGTTGTTTGTGTGGGGGGGGGTTGTTTGAGGGGGCGGGAATTTCAAAATTTTCGGTTCCGGCTCTCGGTTTCAAAATATGCTTGGAACCGCGATTCGGTATTCAAAAGGTCACCAATAACAAAGCTGTTTTCACTTTTAAATGAATTTTCAGCGTAATGAATATAACCATAAAAAATTATGATAACCTAAGACAAGCTTAAATAAATACTTCCCAATAACCTAAAAAACATAAGAACATTGTGTCGCCACTAATTTACTGTCTCGCCATACACAAAAAATTCAAAACCCCCAACCTCCCCACCCAACGGTACAGACCCCTCCTCGCCACAAATTTACTTACAAATTCACAAAACGATTTCAAAACTTCCAACCCCCCCCCCCCGCAAAAAAATACCCCCCAACATACCCCCTCCTCCCCACCGATCATGTGCATGTGATCGGCGATGAACAAAGCGACCGCTTGCACATTCTTCCTCTGTTTCCACCTGCGCGAGACCATGTCCCATCTGTCGGGTGTGGCCACGATTATATCTGCCTTGGCGACTAGTTTTAGGTCGGTTCCCGTTTCACCAGTCAGGAAGGCGACCCGCTTGCCCAGTGGGGAGAATCTGGGGAATGTGAAGGTTAAGTGAGAAGTGAAATGGTGTCACTAGTGGGCCTGTGCCGGTGCACAAGTTTACCCGGTGCACAAGTAGCAGAAGTAGTAAAAGCGGGCACCATGGTGTGGCGTACTTTGGTGCCCTAAAATGGCGCCATTCCATCACTAATCATGTGTACACTTGTTGTTTTGGAGGGGGGTTCGCAGGGGTTCAATATGACCCAATATATAGAGTTTTTCAAGCTTTAGAAGGAAAAACGGGAGAAAAATCGCTACATAGATATGTAGATAGCTGGAGGTAACCCCCCATACTGAACCCCTTCAGTCCCATGAAGACCTAGTGCTCAATTACGGGGGCCGTACATCAGCACCGGGTCTACATTGGCACCGGATATTGCTACTTGTGCGGCGGGTAAACTTGTGCACCGGGTTCTAGTCCCCCAACCTATCAGTCCACTGCTGATGGACGTGTTTGCAGATGGCCTCTACGGGCGCGCAGTAGACGGCCTTGGCGCCGGCCCGCTGCGAGTCGACGAGCCGCAGCAGCGCCAGCTCGGCGCACACCAGCCGCCCGCTGCCCTTGGGCGCGCCCACGAACACGTTGCTCTCAGACTCGTACAGCGTGCGGAACACTGAGGGGGTTTGTTTGGGGGGGTTGTTTGAGGGGGTTGTTTGGGGTGGGGTGTTTGGGGGGTGGGGTGTTTGGGGGGTGGGGTGTTTGGGGTGGGGTGTTTG
>CAXIWS010000177.1:0-10778 GCA_964036195.1 Sphaerolaimus hirsutus
TCCTCGAAATACCCCCTGGAAATACCCCCCCCCCCCCTCAAAATTATCTCTCTGAAAAAATAAACCCCGGGGGTATTTCGAGGAAATAGGTAATTATTCCACGTTTTATTATCAACATAAATAGGTTAGCGTACAGATTAATGAGCACCTTGGCTGTAATTTCCACATATCTAATTGAAGCTGCCGAATTCCCTCAAAACTTTGCAATTCTCCGCCAAAATTCCACCACTGTTCAGATTTTCCAACCAAAATCAAACTCAAAAAAAAACTCCACAAAATCCTCAAAAAGAAAGAAAAAACTCGCAAATCACCAGTAATAGTAGAATCCTCCCCAACAAGAGTGTCCCCCCTCGAACTAGTCATCAAATGAGACACTCCGCTGGTCATGTCATCACTGGTGGAAGCCCTCTGAGCTCCGTCGCTCTCCACAACGACGATTTGCTCCATTCTCCGCTGGCGCCTGGCTCCGCGCGCGTTTCCCTCTGGGTGGGCGGAGTTGGCTCCGCCTCCAAACGTTTTTGAGTTCCGAACGTGAAAATGACGATTTTCTTCCAATATCACGATAGAAAAGTGCTGTTCTTTTTTCAGCATGATGTCGTTGAAACCATTGAAAGAATGCCATTTAATGAGAAGAACTGCGTTATTCCGGTTCGGTGCGGTATCCGTACCACACACGGCAAAGTACGGCGTAGAGTGACATAGGGCCCACGACCCAGCAGCTGTGGGCAACAAAGACCGCATGGCAACAGCGCTCAGTGGGCAACTGCGTGCGCGGCTGCGCGCACTGGGCCGCAATCACCGCATAGCAACCGCGGCACACGCGCGCAAACGCCAATGCATGAGCGGCTGCCCCGGTCGCGCCCGACTGGCGCCAGTTGTTTTGTCCGGACGCGTGCTACTAGCGTTCCAAATATCTCTGGTGCCGGTTCCGCAAGTGGACAAGTTAAGAGTTAAAGTTGCACGGCACACTCAAATTTTCAGTTGCAGTTCGAACACTTTTTAAAGGGCGGAATTCAAAAGGGCGGAATTAATATCGGGGGTGGAATTCAAAAACGTCTGAACCGCCCTCGATTTCAATTCCGCACATGAAACGTTCAAACACTTTTTCGACGGCGGAATTGCCTCGAATTGTGCACGGGCGGAATTTATTCGGAAAAGGCGGAAAGCGCAATGTGTTTGAACAACGTCCGCACTTTTTTACTCATGGCGGAATTGTGCATGGGCCGAATTTATTTGGAAAAGGCGGAAAGCGCAAAGCATTTGAACAATGTCCGCACTCTTTTGAGTGTGCGGTGTGCCATCTAGGCAAGAAAACATTGGGACACTTTCTAGAGGGTGGAATTCAGTTTCGGTTTACACAAATATGCCACACGGTGAACTTCAATATCTTTTGAACAAGTTGATATTACTAAAAAATTTATCTATTCATTTTTGAAGACAAAGCCTAGATCTACCTATAAATTTTTTTTCACAAATATATTTGGCAAGATAAGTGAGATGTGTTTCTCACAACAACCGTCTCTAATGGGTGGAATTGAAAGTCAAGGGCGGAATTGAAAGTGTCCCAATCATTTTGAAACTTGCTGCGTGGAAATGTTATGACACGCAAATCAGCGAAAAGTGTACGAATTTGTCCGGACTCCGTTCAAATGTCCAAAAAATGCCCTAAAAATCCTTTAAAAAATCGTTCGAACTGTACTTGGAGTTCCGCCTTGGTGGAACTCAAAAACGTTCGAACTGCACTTGAAAATTTTGAGTGTGCGGTGCGCCAAAAGTTAAGAGTTGAGTAAAATGACAAATGGCGAGTTAAGAGAAAAGTTAAAATTTAAGAGTTGAGTTTAAAGTTGAGTTAAATGTTAAGAGTTGAGTTAAAGGTTAAAAGTTGAGTTAAGAGTTGAGTTAAGAGTTGAGTTAAGAGTTGAGAGTTAAGAGACAAGTGGAAAATGATTAGGGTTGGCCGATGTTTTTTTAAACGTTTTTTATTGAAAAAAAACGTTGTTTTTTTAAAAAAAACATGACGTCCAAAATGTTTTTTTTTATAAAAAAAACATCGGCCAAAATTTTTAGCACTAAGCAGTAGGTATTTTGCAAAATTTTTGTGCGCAAGCGCGCAATTTCACACACAAATTGACATTGGTGGTTGTTTTCATTGGTTTTGTGGCATTTTTAGTATCAAAGTATCCATTTCTATGTGCTACCATGGGTTAATAAGCCGTCATATGTTGCTGTAGTATATAATATTGAGGTAATGTGCTTCCATGTACCTCCACAGTGTGTAACTTCACTCCCAAAGTAACAACCTCCTTTTATAGCCTTGTTTGACCACTATTCCGTGCCAAACCTCACCTAAAGTCACGAACATTCGACTATAAGGCGATATACGAACAATAGGTCGACAAAAAATGGATATTTTTGACACAAATCACCACTTATAATGCTATCCCATGGCTCCACAGACATTATATGGTCATATATAACATCACAGAGTATTGCCACTGTCTGATATACCTATATATGTTGACACTAGGTCATATCTGGGAGCTTTAAAAAAAACACGTTTTTTTAATAAAAAAACATTGAGTTAAAAAAAACGTTTTTTTCCAACCCTAAAAATGATGGTAAAAAATATAAAACACGACATTTGGAAATAACGTATCCAAAAAAATTATCGCTAAAAAAAATTATCGCGGAACGTTGTTTCAAAATGGCTGTGCGGGGACAATATAAACACCTTCCCGGACAAGTTCACCATCCATTTTTTTATTTCACTTCGAATGCAAGATCTCCGTCCATGGGGGTGTTATAAAGCTGAAACTTGGTATATATAAAGTTGTAAGACCCCTCTACCCCCCAACAATGGGGGAGGTGTGGCGACTCACTACAGGGTGGGTCGCCCTATATGCAACAATTTTTGTGGCGTTTTTGGTGTCCCAAGCAAGTTCACCACCCACTTGATTAGCTACACTTTGAAGGCTATATCTCCAGCTGTGAGGTCGGTAGAAAGCTGAAATTTGGGGGATGTCTTGCCAACAACCCCCTCACCATACACCAGTGGGGCGGCTGCCGACAACTAGGGTTCAAACGGGATCCCGATCCCGATCCCGGATCCCGTGAAATTCCGGGATTTACCAGTCCCGATCCCGATCCCGATCCCGAAACCCCAATCCCGATCCCGATCCCGATCCCGAAATCTCAAAAATACCAATCCCGATCCCGATCCCGAAAGTTTTCAAATCCCGATCCCGATCCCGAGAAACTCCCAAGTCCGGGATCCCGATCCCGGAAAAATTAGTGGAAATTATAAAAAATGAAATAATGACATTTTTGCATGCAAAAAAGTGGATGCAAACCCCCAGCGTCAATTTTATGCCACTTTTCTGGCATCCAACAGTGTTTTGAGACCTTTATGAACAACTGTGAATGCCAGAAAAATGGCCAAAATCTCTATCCCTAGAACCCAATCCCGATCCCGGAAAAATGCCTATCCCAATCCCGATCCCGATCCCGTGACCCCAATCCCGGCCAATCCCGATCCCGATCCCGATCCCGAAATCTCAAATTACCAATCCCGATCGCGATCCCGAAACCCCAATCCCGATCCCGATCCCGATCCCGAAATCTCAAAAAGTGAATCCCGATCCCGATCCCGATCCCGAAAAGTCAATCCCGTTTGAACCCTACCGACAACCCACTAAAGCATGGGTCACTGCATATAAACTTGACCATTTTCTAAAAACAGCCCAAGTGTCCCAACACAAGTTCATCACCCAACTGCATTGACCAAATGTTGCAACAACATACCTAATATAAAACTGAATCAGATTTGAACCCTAGTTCTGCTCATAACATTTTTTTTCAGTAGGGCACCCACACTGTCCCATAAACAGCAGACTGAAAATTTCACTTTAAACCAATTTTTTGTACCACACTTTAAAAGTTGGTTTACAAAGTTCACTAGGGTAGGGTCTAAGGTTCAAAGTTATGTAAACAACATGACCTCTAAAATGCTTCCATAAGGAAATTTATTTGGGGTGAATGAAAAAGTGAACATTTTGTCAAATTTTGTTCCTGAAATGACATCATTTTGACATCATAGAATTCACCCCAAGTAAATTTCCTTATGGAGGCATTTTAGAGGTTATGTTGTTTACATAACTTTGAACCTTAGACAATTCTCTAGTGAACTTTGTAAACCAACTTTGTAAGTGTGAAACAAAAAAATGGTTTAAAGTGAAATTTTCATTCTACCATTTATGGGACAGGGTGGGTGCCCTACTGAAAAAATTTTTTTGCCTGAAATAGTGTTCCATCCCGATTCAGTTTTATATTAGGTATGTTGTTGCAACATTTTTTTAATGCAGTTGGGTGATGAACTTGTTTTGGGACACTTGGGCTGTTTTTAGAAAATGGTCAACTTTATATGCAGTGACCCATACTTTAGTGGGTCGTTGGCAGCCGCCCCACTGGTGCATCGTGAGGGGGGTTGTTGGTAAGAGATCCCCCAAATTTCAGCTTTATACCGCCATCACAGCTGGATATATGGCTCTCGTAGTGTAGCCAATCAAGTGGGTGGTGAACTTGTTTGGGATACCAAAAACGCCAAAAAAATGGTTGCATATAGGGCGACCCACCCTGTAGTGAGTCGCCACACCTCCCCCATTGCTGGGGAGTAGAGGGGTCTTACAACGTTATATTTACCAAGTTTCAGCTTTATAACACCCCCATGGACGGAGATATTGCATTCGAAATGAAATAAAAAAATGGGTGGTGAACTTGTCCGGGAAGGTGTTTATGACCGAAGATCAGTGTATCGCGCTTCTGCAACGCATTTATGACAATTCAAGATCCAAATTCATTTTTTTAATTTTTTTATTTTTTATTACATTTTTCCCCCATTTGTCTTTTGAGTCAACTTTTAACTCACCTTTTAACCTTTAACTCAACTCTTAACATTTAACTAGTGATGGAAAAAGCGCCAGGACTTTGGCGCCAAGCGCCAAAAGCGCCATGGCGCTTTTCAGAGTCCAGCGCCAAGCGCCAATGGCGCCACAGCAAAATAGCGCCAAGCGCCAAAAGCGCCATGGCGCTTTTCTAGACCACGGCGCCAAGCGCCAATGGCGCCAGAGGATGTTGGCGCCAAGCGCCAATAGCGCCAGCGCCAAAAAAATTTTTGCTGCACATATATGCGGTCATGCTAATGCAATGCTATTTATTCATTTGCATCGCCATATTTAAGTCAACAACTCCAGTCACTTTTGTTATTTTTATCATAATATTTTACAGCTGGGAGTTTCGGCTCACTATAGCAAACCATCTGTAAAAAGGTGCTTAGATTTTTAGGTGTTTTAAAAAAAATTACTTTTCGAATTTAGATCTGTTTTTCCCCAAAAGTAGTTTGAAATTTTCAAATGAAGTTTGTAATTTTTTGAATACTTGAGATTTTTTACTGGGATATTGCAGTTTAGAGTTTTGCTAGTCACTTTTGAACACAGGATTATAAATTTTCGAATTTCGGATTGCATTTGTTCAATTAGAATGCCCTCAAAGGGTAATTCCACACCCTGTAAAATCCAGTGTCAAATATCAAGAATCGAATATGATGGTTATATGTCAATAAAAAAAAAAAATTTATAATTGAGCTTTTGATATTTTGCATGACACTTAACAAAGGTGTATTTACGACATTTTCCCTGATGTTCATCACTCAACTTGACACTTTACAGGGTAATTTAACCCTGCTTAAACAAAACTGCAAGGAACGAGCTCAGTATAGTGATATATGTGAAGAGTGTTACCAATCCGATGAATAGTTACAAAAGGACCCCCCCCCCCCCGATAAAGTCCAAATTATGATTAGATGGGAAAAGTGTTGAATACACATACAATCACAGGGACATTGTTTGCAGAAGTAATCAAGAATAGCGTATGTTGATCCTGGGATACATTTACAGTATACTCCGGTTACTTTTCACCCTGCACGCGTGGTTCCCGCTGGAAGTGTGCCAACGATGGTTAACGCGTCCGAGTTTCATTAAAAGATGACAAAATTGATTGTTGTTATAATGTTATTCATTAACATATTCACATCGATGAAATTTTTACGGAAATCGCATGATTTAATAATCATTGGCACGCTTCCAACACGAGACATAAATCAGTGCGAGGGCAGAGTATCACGTACGCCGAGTATAGCACATATACTTATGTAAATTATACTTACAAGGTCTTTTTGAATAAAATAATAATGAACTTTTCGAACTTCTTGGCGCTTTTTGGCGCTTTTTAAAACACTAGCGCCAAGCGCCAATGGCGCCACGGCGTCATAGCGCCAAGCGCCAAAAGCGCCATGACGCTTTTCCAAATCCCAGCGCCAAGCGCCAATGGCGCCACAGCAAAAAGGCGCCAAGCGCCAAAAGCGCCATGGCGCTTTTTGCTTTGGCGCTAGCGCCAGGCGCCAGCGCCATGGCGCTTTTCCATCACTACCCCGGCGTACCCAACTGGTGAACTCAGTAACGCAGGAAATAGGAGCAAAGCGATTGCGATACGCTCTGACAATGTTTTTGACTAAAGGCTTCATGATCACGATAGGCCAGTATTTACCTCTAATAAATTATACACGATTCGAAATTTAGATTCGTTTTTTTAGAAATTCGGTCTGGTTTTTAATTTCGGGCAAAAATTAACGGATGATCATGACATGGTTAATACTTACAATAATGCATATCGATTTCTTTAGATTTTATTGACGCGTTCATTCACATTGGCTTGCTCATTTACTTTGCCGGGTCTGTGGTAGGGTTCAAACGGGACCGCGGTCCCGGTACAAGGTTCGGCAAAAAGTCGGGATTATAAGTAGTGATTTCTACCGAAAGATCATTTCTGACTACCAAATCCCAGTCCCGGTCCCGGTCCCGACAAAAATTCCTGGTCCCGGTCCCGGTTCCCGACTTTCAGAAATTCCTGGTCCCGGTCCCGGTTCCCGACTTTCAAAAATTCCTGGTCCCGGTCCCGACCACCCAGTCCCGGTCCCGGTCCCAGTCCCGACATTGAGAAATTTCTGGTCCCGGTCTGAAAAACTGGTCCCGTTTGAAGTCTAGTCTGTGGGGCGAAAAATACATTGGCGTACGAAATATTGATGTTGTGTTATCCGATTAATCGCTTCATTTTTGCCACCCTAGTAATTCAATAACCCTAACACTGCAACAATTTAATACATGTGAAGATGTGTATGAATACAGGCATCGATATGGTTCAAACTGGATCCCAATCCCAATCCTGAATCGTGATAATTTCCAGGATTCACCGTTCCCGAATCTGATCCTGAAGCCAAATCATTATCCTAATCCCAAATGTTGTCCACACACTTCACCTACCTAGCTTCACCATGCGCCTCTGTTGCTTCCAAAATTGTAGAAGACAGTTCACAATGTTGGCACTTCCACACGGAGTCACCCACATATATTTACACATGCATGCCAGCCCATTGTGAAGGAGCGTGAAGTGCCTTCACACAACTTTTTATCATGTGTGTGGAAGAACTGGCATGCTTGGTGAAGCATAGGAAGGGGTCAGAGCATTAAGGCACTTCACAATACTTCACCACACATCAACACGCACATTTTTCCTGTGAAATGTGATATCCATAATGACTCAACACAAAAATGCATTTTTTGGCAGGAATCACAATTAAAATGCTATCCCATGGCCCCATAGCAGAGTTGTTAAAAGCACTGAACTTTTTCAAAGTTCACGTAAATGTAAAGTACATATTTTTTACTCACCCCTGAGTACAGAAAACAAAGTAAAACTTTTTTATACTTTTACTCATGAGCAGGATTGGTTTTAGTAAAATGATTTTTACTAAAATTGTATAAAAATTGTATTTTATTTTTATTTTATTCTTACAATTTTCCATTTTATTTTTTATTTTATTTTTCAATTTTCCATTTTATTTTTATATTCTATTTTAGTTCGTGACCAGGATGGATTTTTGTAAAAATTCTTTTTACAAAAATTGTAGTAAAATTGTATAACAATTGTATTTTGTTTTAATTTTATTCACGTTTCATTTTATTTTGTTTTATTCTTCACTTTACCATTTTATTTTTTTTGTTGAGATTTTGCTAACCCTGCTCATGAGTAAACGTGAGTTAACATACTTTTTCCACTAGAAAACGTAAATGTGAGTATTTTCAAGAAATTTCAATTCAAATTTTAGCTTAAAATTGTATATTTTTCATAACTTTTTGCCTATTTGCAGCAATTTTTGTGTGCTTATGTGCACACTTTCAACAATTTTTTTCCTATTTTTAGCCTATTTGCTCTCTTTTTCGTAGGGACTTTTCGTATTTGTTTAAAAAGTCAATATAAATGCTATCTGAAGTACGTTTTCTGTACTCGAGTACTTTCAAACAGTATACGTAAAAGCGAGTACTGGTACTTTTTCAAAGGAAACGTAAACGTATTTACTCAGTACTCGAGTACATATTTACGTTTACTCAAAAAGTACATATACTTGAGTACTGAGTCAATACGTTTACGTTATACTTTGAAAAAAGTACCTGTACTCGCTTTTACGTATACTTTTTTAAAGTACTCAAGTACAGAAAACGTATTTCAGATATACTTTGCTAGGCCTTTTCAAGGCATAGATGGGGAAAAGGGGAGATAAAAAGTGAAAAATAGGAAACAACTTCCAAAAATAGGTAAAAAAAACACATGAACTAATGAATTTGAAGGTTAAAATGGTCAAAAAGGTTCGAAAATAAGTGATTTTGAGTGAAAAGCCAGGCAAAATTCCTTTTAAAAAAATACTCACTTTTACGTTTTCTGTGGCAAAAAGTATTTTACTCATGTTTTTTTTACAGGAAAAAATAGCAAGAAATGTGATATGTCCATCATTGACAGCTACTTCTAAAAGCTGTCAAGTCCATAAATTGTCCATAAGGGAGAATCATCCAGGCCAGGAACAAAAATGTTGTTAGTGCAAGAAGTCGAGAAGTCCATTTCCCTCCCCAAAACAGTTTTGCTCTGTCCAAATGGAACTATATGGACACCCCATTTTCTCACGTAAATTTGAGAGAAGGGGCTGAAAATTTGATACCTTATTGTCAACATTTGAAACTTAATGGTAGACCGCAAGAGAGCCAAATTTGACACGCAGGATGAACCTGGAATTGGATCGGAAACTTAAAATGCGATTTACTCAAAATCGCATTTTGTGGACTTGTCGACTTCTAGAAGTAGACGCCTCAATTCAATTCCGCACGTTTGTCGGGAGCGCGGCCGACAAAATAAAAATAAACATTTGCCCCTACAGCAAAAAGCTGCCGGGCATGAAAAAAATCGCAAATTTAAAGCATCTGACAAACTACTTAAAGTCGACAAACATTTCACTATACAATTTGGTTCCGGTACGATTACTTATGTCTTAAAAAATGAATTTGAACCGTCGAAATGGGTTGTGTTCACGGTTTATTTTGTTACCGTATTTCTTCTAATAGAAGAGCGCCGTTCTATTTTTTTATCAACTTTTTTACCTGCCCTTCTATTGGAGGTGCCGTTCTATTAGAGGCTGCCGTTCTATTTTTTTGCACCGATTTCTTCACACATTTCTCATGTGGACATGAGCCTTATTTATAATGAAGCTTGAGGAATATTTGATTGTAAGAGCATCAATTTAACATTCAGCAGCTAATTGAATGCTTTGAACATTCTCACAATCCATTTTCTACTTATTTTTGTGTTTTGGCACACTCCCAACATAATGTATACCTGCCGTTCTTTTGGAGGTGCCGTTCAATTGGAGTAGTGATGTAAAAGCGCTGTGGCGCTGGCGCCTGGCGCTAGCGCCAAAGCAAAAAGCGCCATGGCGCTTTTGGCGCTTGGCGCTATTTTCCTGTGGCGCCATTGGCGCTTGGCGCCATGCCTATGAAAAGCGCCATGGCGCTTTTGGCGCTTGGCGCTATTTTTGGCTGGCGCCAGGAACAAAATGCCTGGCGCTGGCGCTTGGCGCTAGCGCCAAAGCAAAAAGCGCCATGGCGCTTCTGGCGCTTGGCGCCATTTTGCTCTGGCGCCATTGGCGCTTGGCGCTAAGGGTCGGAAAAGCGCCATGGCGCTTGGCGCCAAAGTTCTGGCGCTTTTCGCATCACTAAATTGGAGGCTGCCGTTCTATTGTTTTCGTGAGCGCAAAAATGTGCCAAAACCTGCCGTTCTATTGGAGGTGCCGTTCTATTGGAGGTATGCCGTTCTATAAGAAGAAATACGGTAAGACTTGATGTAAGAGCAATCTGCAATTCTTGGCTCAATGCCTATGTTTCGTAATGTAAAGTTGTATTTCATCAATATAGCGTTTCATCGATTAGATTTGTATAGTGAAAATTCGTCGTCTTTACTTATCTCACTGAATGCTGTATGCTGTATTTTGATGTATAAAGTCACTTAAAAAGCGATACAAATCCACACACAGTGAAAGTAATGTATTGAAATAATGTGATGAAAGAAAGATATAAAACATTTGTTATTCAGATGTTATATGGTAAAGTGTGCAGACGGCGGACTACCCACATCGGCACGAAATGCCTTTTATACCAATTCAACTGAGATGCGGAAAATGGGTGACAGCGGCGGGACGCGATCGTTTCTCGCTGTTAAAAACACATTGGCAAATACCTACCAACGGCGGCTCCAACCCAATGGTTGAATACTGTATAATACAGCAATATCATTAGGAAACGCTTTTTTTCTCATTCTTTTTTCATAATTTTCTTTTTTTATTT
>CAXIWS010000179.1:0-24063 GCA_964036195.1 Sphaerolaimus hirsutus
CCCTACTATACACTATTCAATAATTTAAGATTAATGTGAAAAATTTCTAAAACATTCTATTATTCCCTCAAAAACATGACCCCCAATAGATGAATGAAAAATAATTCACGTTTTGGAACTTTTAATTAGACACTTGAAGAGCTGGTTTACGATACTTCTAAGGGAATGGTTTGATGATCAAAGTTATGTAAAGAACCATACCTCTAATATGCATGCATTGCAAAATTTATTTGGGGTGAATTTTATGACACCATAATGACATCTTGGCAGGAACAAAATTTTTCAAAATTTACACATTGGAATTCCCCCAAGTAAATTTTGCAATGCATGCATTTTAGAGGTGTGGTTCTTTACCCCTTGAATTCATGCGAAGTTGAGGGGGTTGCGTCAATATTTTCCCCAAGTTTCAGCTTCTGGCGCGCCCTAGAACTAGAGATAGGATGTCACTAGGATAGGATTAAAAATAGGGTGCTGGACTTGACTGGAAATGTGTTTACATGGCTGTTAAATATATACCTAGTTAAATATATATATATATAAATATGAAAATACTATAGACATCCGGTCTGACGTTTGCAAAGATAAGGTTATAATAAATGTAATATCCTATCCATAGCTTCACAAAGAAACTTACTCCAAATTAATTCCAAAAATACTTCGTCCATCCTTTCAAGTTATGAGCTATTGAAAATGGGTAAAATCACAAAAGTAAAAAGAATAAAAATAATGAGTGATTTCGCTCTTCGCTTTTGCCATTTTTTACTTCTTATCCACTTGCGGAACTGACCCACCCAACTGCACACACACACACACATCAACGCCCATCCCTACTCAAACTAGTATACAGGGTGCGGCAATTTAGACGGGCCCCATAAAGTTTGTTAATAAGTTGTCACTGGGTAGTCAGATTGACGTCAAATTTTAGGTCAACATAACCAACTAAATAGGAAAGGAGCCCTAAAAATATAGTAGCGATAGCTCCCCTCGTTCACAAGTTATTCATACGAACACGTAATTGTCACTTTTCCACCACCTTGTGATATCATTCAAATGGGATCTGATAAAAAATGGCTAAAGCCAACAAAAAGTGGACGCTGCACCTAAACATGTGTATGCTTTTGAATGCACAAAAGTAATATATCATATACAATGCCATTTTCTGCTTGAGCTATCAAAAGATGTATATCAAGGGAAATGTACACAAATGCTAATAATATAGGCTATCAACACAGCAAACTGCACCACAAGAAACAATTTCACCAAACTTTGCATGGCAGCGTGAGCTTTTTGTATTTTAACGTTTGCAAAATACCAAACTGTGTCAAACTGCTGCAAATGTTAAAGATACAAAAAGCTCACGCTGCCATGCAAAGTTTGGTGAAATTGTTTCTTGTGATGCAGTTTGCTGTGTTGATAGCCTATATTATTAGCATTTGTGTACATTTCCCTTGATATACATCTTTTGATAGCTCAAGCAGAAAATGGCATTGTATATGATATATTACTTTTGTGCATTCAAAAGCATACACATGTTTAGGTGCAGCGTCCACTTTTTGTTGGCTTTAGCCATTTTTTATCAGATATACCTACTTCTTTTTGAGGGCCACAGGCCCAAAAGTTTATAAGTAATTGCAAATCAAGCAAATGCCAAATGTGGCACTGAGCAATACAATCTATAGTCAAGAAGAAGCCAAATACTCAGATTCAAAAGATTTTCAAGTTGACATTGAGAACCTGAAAGTTTTCACTTGACATTTATGACTTGAAATTACCCACTTGACAATGACTTGACATAAAACACTTGACATTTGTGACTGAATGGCATCACTTGACATTTATGGCTGAATGGCATCACTTGACACTTATGACTTGACATGAACCGCTTGCCATTTTTTCACCTGATAGTTTTGACTTGACATAAACAACTTGACAATTATCACCTGAAAATTATCACTTGACATTTCACTGGACAGGCTCCATGAAAATGACACTGTTTTGGAGTAGATGGCACCACTCCATAAAATTGCACAATTTGAAATCATAACCCTTGAAGACCCACATATCACATCACATCATTTGCAGTATCACATCAAACAGCACTATATTTTGATCAAAAATATGCAACCCATAACTTGGATGTGGGCCAAGTTTATATGTGACCGGGTGAATTTCATCCTACAAATATCGGCTGGCATGGTGCCAATGACATTTGCGTATGCTATGTGTTAAATGACATATCCAAAAATCATTGAGAAATGTCTCTTAAACGAAATTAGTCCACCATTAAGAGTTAAGGAGTGTATCATGCTTCTATGTACAACTCACATTTGTGACAATAGCATGATGTGATTGTTCACACAAAAAAATTAACTAGAAATATGGATCACTGTTCAGTATCCATTTATCAAAGTTTTTCAGTTTAATTTTTTACTTGCCATTTCACTTCTCATTTGACTTTTGCAGATTTTCTTTGCAATTCACTTCTCACTTCTCTTTTTACTTGTTATTTGACTTGCCTTTACACTTGACATTTATAACTTGACATTTGACTTGATATTTGATCACTTGACATTCAACTTGACATTTGACTTGACATTTACCACTTGAAATTTGACTTGACATATGACTTGTTATTTGACTAGACTTGAAATTTGTCACTTGACATTTGACATCACATTTATCAGTTGACATTAAACTTGACATTTGACTTGACATTTGACATGACATTTATTACTTGACATTAAACTTGACATTCCACTTGAAATTTATCACTTGATGTTTAACTTGACATTTGACATGACATTAATCACTTGACATTGAGCTTGACATTTAACTTGACATTTCACTTGAAATTTATCACTTGACATTTCACTTGAAATTTATCACTTGGCATTTGACTTGACATTTCAATTGAAAGTTATCACTTTATGTCCACCTTGACATTTATCACTTGACATTTGATTTGACTTGACTTGACTTTAGATTTACAACTTGACACTTGACTTGACATTTATAACTTGACATTTGACATGATATTTGATCACTTGACATTTAACTTGACATTTCACTTGACATTTACCACTTGAAATTTGACTTAACATATGACTTGACATTTGACATGGCATTTGACATGACATTTGACATGACATTTATCACTTGACATTAAACTTGACATGTCACTTGAAATTTATCACTTGACATTTAACTTGACATTTGACATGACATTTATCACTTGACATTAAGCTTGACATTAAACTTGACATTTGACTTGACATTTCACTTGAAATTTATTACTTGACGTTTCACTTGAAATTTATCACTTGACATTTGACTTGACATTTGAGATGACATTTATAACTTGACATTAAGCTTGACATTTCAGTTGAAATTTATCAGTTGACATTTGACTTGAAAGTTATCACTTGAAATTTGACTTGATATTTTATCACTTGATATTTTATAACTTGACATCTATCACTTGACATTTATCACTTGATATTTATCACTTGACATTTATCAATTGACATGTATCAATTGACATTTGTCTTGACATTTATCACTTGACATTAAACTTGACATTTCACTTGAAATTTATCACTTGACATTTATCACTTGACATCTATCACTTGACATTTTTCACTTGACATTTCACTTGAAATCTACCACTTGACATTTATCACTTGATATTTGACTTGATATTTTATCACTTAATATTTTATCACTTGACATCTATCACTTGACATTTATTACTTGACATTTGGCCTGACATTTATTGCTTGACATTTATCACTTGACATTTGACTTGACATTTATAACTTGACATTTGACTTGACATTAACCACTAGACATTTATGACCTGATAGTAATCACCATGCAAGGTCACATGCTCAGTATCCCATCAAGCAGTAGTTCAGGCATGTTTGCGCATTTTACACAAAACAAGCAAACTTGAATAACTTTTGTAAATCTCAATCAAAATCGCCAAAAATTGGCTCCTTTGAAAGCTCTAGTCATGGCGCACATAAACACAAATTTTTTATTGCTGCATTTGTATTCAAATTTTCAATTTATTGAGGTTTGAAAATTTCAAAAAGATACCATCCCAAAGTGGGCGGAGCCTGTGAAAAAAATTCCCGAAAATAAGAAATGGCATCATATGTTCTTTCATATGAGCTATCAACCATGAAAATCGGTCGTGTTTCAAGGAAGTTATTGCAGTTTGAAGATTGTCGGGAGAACAAGAACAACAACAACAACAACAACAAGAACACTACTTGAAAAAGAAAATCCGTAATAACTTCCTTCGAACTCAACCGTTGGATCTGAAAATTTGCATGGTGGTACTTTTCGACACGGGCTTTTTAATGGTGCAGTCGGTCCTGCACTAGCGCATTGCGTTCCGAAGTTATTGCGATTTTAAATTTTCGATTTCCGCATTTTGGTGTGTCTGACCATATTATGGGTGGGTCGCTTGCGCCCTCCCTCGGCAGCGAGGGATGGCGCTGGCGCGCCCACCCGATTGACTTCTCGGGACCGGGATCGGATTGTTTTTTCAGGGTTTTTTCTGATTTTCTTTTCGCAGCTGCATGCCTAAATGCGTGCATGCCCGCCACCACTTGCCACTTGCCTATGCCCATAAGGAAATCGGCAGGCGCTTGCGGAATTAGTCGTAAAGCTAGGTGGTGGAAAAGTGACAATTACACGTTTCCATGAATAACTTGAGAACGAGTAGAGCTATCGCAGCCATTTTCTCAGGGATCCCTGCCTACTCAGTTGTTGATGTTGACCTAAAATTTGACGTTAATCCGACTACCCAGTGACAAGTTATTCGAAACTTTATGTGGTCCGTCTAAATTGCCGCACCCTGTATGTCCAAATATACCCTACTTGGACACGTTGATTACTGGTTTTGGGTAGACAAAAGCGTACACTTTACTATGAATTTCGTGAAAATTTCTGATGAAATAATGACCCCCCTCAAATAAGCCCCCTCTCGAAATACCCTCCTCAAAATTTCCACTCTGAAAAAATAAACCCCCTGGGGGTATTTCAGGGAAATACGGTAAATCGCATTTAGACCTCAGATATTTTTAGTACCTAAATCAAATCAAATAAAGTTTACTTGGCTCGGACCTCTAGAGTCTAATGCAAGTAAATAAAACAACACACATTGAACATCCATCGATTACTTCTAATTTGCGGCCTTAAACAGGTGAGTTTGAAGCAACGCATAAGCATATCAGAACGGTGGAGAAGAACGATACAAACTGTAGGAATATAAAAGAAAATTTCTAACTTAAGTGAAAAGAAATGAAGTGAACGCGGCAGACAACATTGCCAGTAACACCGAAATAAACACTCTAGAACCCCACGACCCGGTTTTGAACTGCTCATAAAAAGCGACGAGCAACATGACGATTGCGTGTTTCACATTGAGGTAAGATAAAAGATAAAGATACATTCACAAAAGATGAATCATGCACGAGAATTGAGCTGTGTCAGTATGTTCCTAGACCTTTCTTTGTCCACTTTCCAATACGTTTCTAATATTTTTGACTTTTTTGAGAATGACTTGTCCAAACCAGAAGATTGGTTTCCTTGTTTTGTTTGACATGTAGCTGGTTCGAATCTATCGAAAATTTTGCCAAAAGAGATCAGATTTCCGCATTTTCCAGACTTTATACCCACTCATTGAACATCATTTACAGGAGATCACCTAAATTTACCTGTCATTGTCCTTTTCCAACCATATAATAACATCATTGAACTCATTAAAGAATTGTGTCGCAAAACTCGTATCCTCCTAGAAATATCTACAAAATATTGCTACATCTTTGTACATTTCCCTTGGTGGCTGAGACCTGCTGGTCCTAAAGTTGAAGATTTCACAAATTCATTACCTAGATAAATACCGTAAACGACGCGGCAAGGATTTTGTTAGTGCAACTGATCCATCGAAAATTGTAGTGTGTGCTCGCGAGTTCGCGTATGTACATGCTCGTGCTGAAAAGTCCCTGGACAGTGCTCGCCACTCGCGCTAGGGGTAAGCTACGGTCATAAAATTTTGACAGGTAAATATATCAGGTATTTTGAGTTTTTACCCAAAGTTTCACCTTTCTAGCTCCACCCCCGCTGTGGGGATTACAATTTCGGTTATTTTGCCATGTGTAAATCAGTACAAAATGACCGAAATTGTAACACCCACAGTTCCGCAGTGGGTGGAGCCATAAAGGTAAAATTTTAAGTGAGAACTCAAAGCACCTCAAATATTAACCTGTCAGAATATTATGACCATAGCTTACCCCTAGCGCGAATGGCGAGCACTGTCCAGGGAATTTTCAGCCGGAGCTTCTGATTGTCGCCATGACAGCTTATAGATTTATTTCTGGCTCAAAAACATTGACTTTGTGTAGTTTGTGCTATATTTGACTGTGACAAGTTGACAAGTTGTTAACCGGGTTGGCAAAATCACACGAAAAAAAATTAAAATAAAATAAAAATATAATGAAAAATCGAAGAATAAAATCAAATAAAATCAAACATGAATAAAATAAAAATAAAATACAATGTTTATGCAATTTTACAACAACTTTAGTGAAATGAATTTTACTAAAACCAATCATGGCTCTGAACTAAAATAAAATTTTAAAAAATAAAATGGAAAATTGAAGAATATAACAAAAATAAAATACAACTAATATACAATTTTACTACAATTGAGGTAAACATAACTTTACTAAAACCAACCATGGTTGTCAGTAATGTAATGAGGAGATTCAAATGACATCTATTCAGAGAGTGGTAGCGTTTGAGTTCCAGTCACCAAGATGGGAAATTAAACACTGACAACTGGAAACTGGAAACTGACAAAAATTGGGTGGCAAATGACCAGAAACAGAAATGGAAAAAATTGCTTGGAGAAAGTTTGGTACTACCCATACTTGCTATACAGAACTACATTCTCCTTATGCATGCACTTGAAAAAGAAATAATTTTTTAAGTGAAAAGAGTCGAGTTTCATGTCTGACTTTTTGGAACAATTTTTTATACTGTGTTTTGTCGAAATACCCCCCCCCCTTGAAATACCCCCCTCAAAATGGGCACAAAAAATTGATTCACCCCCACCATGCTATTCACCTTAACTGTTCTTGGGGAATGGGGCTAGACATGCACAGTTGTCTGAAAAAAGTTTGATTCTGGCAGATTGAATCGCGATGCAATCAGTCAGAACTGACTTTGATTCACGTTTTTGTATCTCAGGTATAAAGTGGCTATGGCAAACACCCCAAAACGTGCACATTTTCTGAAAGAGCACATTCTCAGCTACGCAACAGTGCATGTCTACCCCTTTTCCCCAGAAAGGTGAAGGCGTGAATTGTGATTCAATTAGCCAGAATCGATCTTTATTCATGTTTTTGTTTCTTAGGTATAAAGTGGCTATGGCAAACACCCCAAAACATGTACATTTTCTGAAACAGCACAAAAATGGTCCTAAGGTACCCCAATGGGTCCAGTGAGTCTTGAACTTAATTTTCAACGTTCCCCCAAGTCGACGCACACGCACTGAGAGCATGGCAGTTCGTGAAATACAGGAAAGTTTACATCGACGTCGCCGATATTGCAATATGGCGCGTTTTTCTTAGATTTTGGCCCGGAAATAACGATTTCGTCATTTTTTGGCCGTCGCCAACTCGTTCTTGTTTTTATTTTGTCGGGCGGGCTACTCGCATAACTCGAGATTCTGTATGCTCGTGCATGCATTCCTTTTTTTCCACTGCCCTCCCCTCATCTTTCGGCTGTAGGGCAGAGAAAACTAAGAAGTGCGAACGGGGCTATACAAAATCGCGAGTTATGAGGGTAGCCCGCCCGACAAAATAAAAACAAGAAAGAGTTGGCCGACGGCCAAAAAATGACGAAATCGTTATTTCTGGGCAAAAATCAAAGAAAAACGCGTCATATTGCAATATCGGCGACGTCGATGTAAACTTTCCTGTATTTCACGAACTGCATTGCTTTCTGTACGTGTGCGTCAACCTGGGGGAACGTTGAAAATCTATCGGGCGAATGCCCTATACTACAAAATCTGTAGGGAGAATTAAATCTGGTCCCAGGGGTTTTTTTATTTCGCCAGCAAAATTTGAGGGGGGGAATTCGAGGGGGGGTCTATTATTTCGCCAGAAATTTTCAGAAATTGCCCATACTCAGACGTAGAAAAATCAAACAATTACACAGATGAATATGGGTTTATAGGCATATATAACTGTAAATACACATAAACCCTCCCCTAACGTCACTCAATCATCAGCTTTAACGTGTGTTCTGCATTGTACAGATCACTAACTGCGGTATTGGTCATGTACGTTCTCGTTACACCCAATTTTAGGGGGGGGGGGTATTTCGAAGGGGGGTTTATTATTTCCTCAGCCGAATTTTAGGGGGGTATTTCGAGGGGGGTTTATTATTTCCTCAGCCAAATTTTAGTGGGGTATTTCGAGGGGGGTAATTCAAGCGGGGGGGGGGGGTTAATTCGAGGTAATACAGTATACGGTTCTATCATTAGTGCATTTTTCTACGTTGGAGTGTGTGGAAGCTCGTAAAATTTGTGGTGAAATAATAGACCCCCTCGAATAACCCCCGAGAATAAGGGGGGCCTCAAAATTTGCTGGCGAAATAAAAACCGCCATGGGGGTAATTCGAGGTAATACGGTATCACAGTTCTTTGACTTACACAAACAAAGATGTGACGCAACTAAACACTGCCTAAATACAGGTAAAGCTTACCTAAAATTAAGAAAAGTGTACCTAATATGCAAGTAACCAGCAATCTTGTATTTGATAACACCCTAATTAGAAATAGAGGCAGCTATTGACATTTGAACAAACTAGGTATATGTTGAAACTTGGTTTCTAAATATGATTACTATGTTACAAGACAAAAATATAAATCTATATGATTAACTTGCTCTGTTAGCACTATTTTGTAACAGGAAGTGACATTTATCCAAGCAGTATCCATCCAAAGATAAGTTACACAAAATTCCATGCATTCAATTTGTTACTGCACATATGCATCCGTTACCATGAAAATTTACTGAAAAATACTTATGTATCATCTTTGATGGTGTGATACGTGCATACGCCACAAATAGTGGTCAGAAGTTATAGGACTAGCGGATTATCTATGCTGTAGTGACAATGCCATAAACACACAGGGCTGTTGTCCTGTGCCGTCACCCCAAAATTAAAAGTTTGTGCCCAGGTAAATTCAGACGTTAGGGGACCAATTGATTTGTTTTGTGAGGGTACTTAATTGGAGAACCAAATGTTGATTTTGACAGACAAGGTGGCATTGCTGGTACTTTTTTGGAAAATTGTGGTACTTTTTTAAATTTGATTTGTTTTTTATTATTAGACATGTAAATCTCGTGATAAAATGTATTTGTTGAATGCTATTTTAACTGTAAATATGAAAACGTTATCACAATACATATATCACTCGAAATATCCAGTTATTCAAACTGTGAATTGAAATCCTGCTACATGCCGTTTCATTCAGTGCATGTTCCACAAGTTTTTGGACAGTCTCTTTTCAGACCAGAGTCAGATTGGCACCTATCCTTGTACTTTTCACATGAATGCCAATTGTCACGGCATTTTGCTGGCGCTTTGGTGGTTATTTCTGAAATCAAAAAGCTCTTATTTGGTTTTGGAAATGAGTTTTCTGGTGCTAATTACGCAAGTCGAGCGAGAAGTTACAAAAACAAATTAGAGTGAGAAGTTATCATTCAAAAGGGTAAATTAAGCACGCGAAAAAAAGTGAAAAGGCTACCAATTGGTGGTAAATCATCCATTTTCGAAATATGCTGATTTATCCAATCAACGAAATCTGGCACGTGCGACAAAATAGCTGGCGCCCTACTGTCTGCACATTTGGCACACGAATTGATTCCGGCCAGCACGTATTTGCCATTTCTGTAAGCAACTTGAGGGCCTCCACTATCTCCCTGCATGTTTCGGAAGTTTTGAGTATTCAAGTATTCAAATTGTTCCAATGTGCATACACACCAAAGTTGTTAAAATGTATTAACGTTTACTTGAAAATACATTTAGGTACTCAAGACAGAGTAGTGATGCAAAAGCGCCATCATTAATCACAACTAGTAATGTGAAAAGCGTCAGGACTTTTGGCGCCAAGCGACAAAGGTGCCATGGCGATTTTCCGACCCTTAGCGCCAAGCGCCAATGGCGCCAGAGCAAAATGGCGCCAAGCGCAATGGCGCTTTTTGCTTTGGCGATAGCGTCAAGCGCCAGCGCAGGGCTTTTTGTTCCTAGCGCCGGGCGAAATTAGCGCCAAGCGCCAAAAGTGCCATGGCGCTCTTTCCTTTGGCGCTAGCGCCAGGCGCCCGCCCCATGGCGCTTTTCCATCACTAATCACAACTAAAAGAACAGCCGAGCAGAAATACACCTTGCACACAGTGATCCGAGTGCCGACACCGCCGGAGCCACAAAACTCGTTCTCAGGATTGGCGTAACCCCTGGCAATGTAAGTATCCTTGCAGAGAGTTACTGCTGTCTCAAATAACGCCTGTTGGAGAAGTGCAGCCGAATCTTTACCTGGTTTTGTGTTGCCCCAACCTGTGGACATTTTTTACTGTATTGTGAACATTAGTTTTTGAATGAACATGCAATTTTTGGTCTGATAGGATGTTTCTAGTCCTACAAACATTAGTTCACTACTGACATTACAAAAATTTTGAAAACTCATTTGTTTTCAGATTTGAACGGGTTTGAGTTTACCAGAATGAGCTATCTTTTGACCTTCATCAAGTATTGTAGACGGACACCTCATTCCGGTAAACTCAAATTTATTAAATGCTTTTTTATGAGTTTTCAAATGTTTTGAAATTTTAACAATGGACTAGTGAATGTAGGGAGGGACTTAGCTTACCAGTTGCAATGAGCTTCTCTCCATCAGTTTTGAAGTCATCTGTCTTCTGTGGCAAACACAATGGTTTTATCTTATCTCTGCAAATTTTTGCACTATGAACATGATTGATTGAATCGATATGTCAGAAACAGAACCAGAATGACAAAAACTCATAAATCCGAGATGAATGCATCTGAGCTGAGTTTACCAAAATGAGAGTTTTTTATATCCATCATTTTGGTTGACAGCTGCCTCATTCCAGTAAACTCGAATTTATTCAAAGTCGATTTAAGAGTTTTTGAAATTTCGGTTGAAAACTAGCGTGCGTAGGGCAGAACTGATTCAACTCACGTGAACTTAATAGGATACGGTAATTTCAACAGTGCAATATCGTATCCAGTTCCTTTGCACGCACCATCATACTCTGGATGAACAACAACTTCGCTGATGTCAAGCCACTCATCTGGGGGCAGTCCCACGCCCTGTCAAATGCCCTGTCAAATGCCAAATGTCATGCAAAGTGTCAAAAGATTGCCATTTTGCAGGAAATTTTATGTGACTTTGACACTTTGCACGAAATTTGATATTTTACAGGGCATTTTACAGTGTCTGGGACTGGCACCGGGATTCAATGGGCGCCTCAAGTGTGTGCCCATTACCAAACGGACTGATTCGTAAACTTTCCTGTATGGAAAAGATGTTATGGGATTTCTTGATACCATATTTCCTGGAATTACCCCCCGGGGTTTATTTTTTAGAGTGGAAGTGTTGAGGGGGTATTTCGAGGGGGGTTTCGAGGAAATACGGTATTTACGTGAAAATTTTGTTGTAGCAAAACGCAATTTTACCCAGTGTCATCAGTGACACAATGTGCAGCTGTAACGAGCCACTGCGCATTGACCAATGCGGCCCCGCAGCTGCCCATGCTAGCCTGAAAGTGTTGTCAAAATTGCGCGCTAAATGTTGATTATCATTTTTGAACTATAATAACATATTTATTCTATTGATACTTGAATGAAGGTATCACAATGATGTTTTTCATATAGTGATCATGGAAAACTGTAACATTGTATTATTGTATTCTTTGAACACTGACCATCCAAGGGAATGAATGTGGCACAGCTTGCTGTCCCCCATGGATGCCTTGTGTTAGTCCAGCGATTTTACCCCCGGTGCCAATCCCAGACCCTGTAAAGAGCCCTGTAAAATGTCAAATGTCATGCAAAGTGTCAATAGTCATGGAAAATTCCCTGCAAAATTGGAACTCGGTTGCCATTTCGCAGGGAATTTTCCATGACTGTTGACACATTGCATGACATTTGACATTTTACGGGCTTTTTACAGGGTCTGCGAGTGCCCCCCGGAAATCCTCACTGAAGGTGGGTGGGCTTTAGCTGGCACCCCACAATCGGAGCTACCCCATGCTGAATTTATCAGCATGGCTGAAAGTAGCAGTATAAAGTTCATGTTTTTGGTGTGCAGACTTTTTGTGGTATTTGATTGACAGAATTTACATGTGGTTTTGCAAGTGTTTTTTATTCAAATGGGATATGGTAGATTTTATTCCGTTACGTGCGGTATAAATAATGAACATATGATTGTTGAACTTCTGTACGCTTGTTTGGCCATTTGGTCAAAGGTAATGATCACTAATTAGGTATATTCAATTCACCTGCCACAATTCCCATGCAAAAAATCCCTATTTTTGCTGATTTTTAGAATTGATGCTGAATAAATAAAACTGATACAGAAACAGCTAATTTTTGTTCCATTGTGCCTACACACATAATTTTCACAGTGACCTCGTGTGAAAACTGAAAAAAGGTTAAGTGCAAGTTAATCAACACGGTTGAATTATTAAATTCAATTTAAATTTGAATTTAAATTAATGAAAGTTTAACTTTGAAAATTTGAAAACTAAAACACATATAGCATACAATAAGAGTAGGCTGAATGTCGCCATGTCGCCATTTCAGGTTTCACATCAGTCACGGTGAAAACTTGTGTGTGTAGGGCCAATGGGGCTGAAGTGATGCTTCTCAAAAAAATGCCACGTTGATGTTGCATTACACCTTACAATGAAATCTACCATATCCCATCTGAATAAAAGAACCAACATAAAAAATTTCCATTATATTTATCAAAGCAATTTGATAAATATGATGAAAAACAATTTTTGTTTGTTCTTTTATTCAGATGGGATATGGTAGATTTCGTTGTAAGGTGCAATGTCGCTGGAGTATACATATTTTCTGCGTAGTGAATGTGCCATTTGTGGTGACATAAATACAATTTATGTCATTATTTACACTGATATTTTCATGAAGAAATGTGGAAAAAAGTCAATCTTTCAACAGGTAAATTTTGTAAATATCAAAAGCCAGGTAAAGATCAACTGTCCTAGGTATATCATTTTGTGTAAATTCCATTAATCACAGTATTTTGGTTGAAACTTTTTTGTTGCTTTTTGATTTTTTTCTCAACATAGATGTTGCTGCTGCTTTTAAATGAGCTGAAATGGAAATTTCAATAAAAGGATTTGTTGACTTAGACGACAGATGTTTGATCATGTCTTAATTGGTCTTTACAAATTACGACGATCTGATGCAAAAGACATGCTTCTCCTTACTTGAAGTAATTAAGAATACGTAAACACTTGGATAAATTCGCCCACCCACACACACTGTATGCAGACAGTGGAAATTTTACTTGGGAATAACACTTTTCGAAGAATAATAAGGGACCTTGAAATCCGGATGAAATCTCCAAGCATGCCGGGCACGCCCTTCCTTTCAAATTAAATCTGGGCTTTGATCCCAGACCGTGTAAAAGACCCTGTACAGTGTAAAAAACCCTGTAAAATGTCATGTCATGTAAAAGACCCTGTAAAATTTCATGTGTCATTTCAAAGACCGTGTAAAGTGTCAAAAGTCATGTAAAAGACATTGTAAAGTGTCATGTGTATCCAAATCTCATTTTATTGTATCCACATCATATGTCAAAAAGTAAGATTTAGATACAAAAATATGAAATTTGTACATTGTGAATTAAGATTAGGATACACATGAAGTTTACACTTTACATGACATTTGACATTTTACAGGGTCTTTTACAAGACATTTGACACTTTATAGGGTCTTTTACATGACACATGACATTTTACAAGCTCTTTTACACCTTACAGAGCCTGGAGTGCACCCTGACTGAACCCTTTTAAAAAACGTCGCCATTTTTTATGCAATCAACCCATAACGTTGGAAACAAAAAATGTAGAGGATTGGGAAGGGCCGGACAGAGGAAATTGAAATATGTTTCGTTGTCAATCAAGATTCTACGTCCATTTGTAAATGTATTTTTATTTGTAAATGCAAGTAAATTTTATAATACAATCAACATAGTAATGTAATAAATATTTACAGTCGATTGAGCAACGATGCTGACAAGTGGGATGTTTGCAATTATAAATGTTGGAAAACAGCCAGTAAAAGTTAAACATACAAAATATGGTTAGCTAACAATGACATAAAATTTGTTTCAAATGATTCGGCTACATATATGTAGTTTTGGTATCATATTTAGGTTTCAGCTCCAAGGTGGCCCCTGGATCTTTCTTGCTGTGGTGGCGCCATTGGCGCTTCGCGCCATGTCCATCAAAAGCAGCGCCATGGCGCTTTTGGCGCTTGGCGCTATTTTTGCCCGGCGCCAGGAGCAAAATGCCTGACGCTGGCGCTTGGCGCAAAAAGTCCAATGGCGCTTGGCGACATTTTACTCTGGCGGCATCGGTGCCTGGCGCTGGGGTCAAAAAAGCCTGGCGCCGAGTTCGGGAAAGCGCCAAAGTCCTGGCGTTTTTACATCACTATTTAATCTAGACCCATGTTACCCGCATGGGTAAGAAAGGGGGCGGGTATATGCGTAATGACACTGGGCCCTTGCATTGCACACAATAAAGATTTGATATACTCCGCTTACTTTACACCTTGCACGCGTGGTTCCAGCTGGAAGTGTGCCAACGATGGTTAACGCGTGCGAGTTTCATAAAAAGATGACAAAATTGATTGTTGTTATAGTGTTATTCATTAACATATACACATCGATGAATTTTTTTCATCTTTTTACGGAAATCGCATGATTTTATGATCATTGGCACGCTTCCAACACGAGACATAAATCAGTGCGAGGGCAGAGTATCATGTACGCCGAGTATACGTGAAATAACACTTTTTAAATGTCCATTGAATAGTCAAGAAATACTAAAAAGTTTTACTGCCATTCACACCATTTTTTCCTCCAAAATGTATAGTAAATACAAATAGGCCTTCAAAAAATAGATATTTTTGCTAGAATACGTAAAAGTATTCGATGTACTCGGTGTCGGTACACGCGTACATGTATACGTATTTTTCGTACAAAAATAAATTTGTTTTCGCAACGTGTAACTTCGAAACTTTCTCATATGTATAAATATAACGAGCCAACCAAATTATTATCTGCATAGCTCCCTGACTGACTGATTACAAACCAAAAAAAGTACAGTGAGAACTGCAAAATTAAATGTCCAAGAAAATCACAAATCAAAGTGGTCAAACCTAGCGCAGAACAGTGTCCATCAAAATGGCACAAGCGAAAGAACGCAAACAACGGCCCAGTAAGTGCGCTCACAAAGCCACGCTGGTGCCGCTGACCGGGGGGCAGTCCCAGATCCTGTAAAAGACTCTGTAAAGTGTAAAAAACCCTGTAAAATGTCATGTGTCATGAAGAAGACCCTGTAAAAATTTCAGGTGTCATGTAAAAATACCTATAAAGGGATCAGATGTCATGTTAGAGACCCTGCAGAGAATCATGTGTATCCAAATATTGTATCGGATTCAAATCTTGTGTGTTTGTAACAAAATCTTATGAGTAAGGTTTGGAAACAAAACATAAGATTTGGATATGATACAAAAATATTTGGATACACATGACACTTTACTGCGTCTTTTACATGACACCTGACATTTTACAAGGTCTTTCACATGACACCAGACATTTAACAAAATCCTCTACACTCCACAGGGTCTTTTCCAGGGTCCGACACTGGCACCAGCACGATCCTGTTGCACAGCACGCCGCAGTTGCACGCTGCCCCGTTCTGCTGCGGCGCGCGTCCGCCCCCGTCCAGGGAGGCGTGCTCAGAGTCGGTGGGAGGGCGGATGGACTGTCTGGATTGGTGGTAGCAGGCGGCCGGGTCGATCGGCGAGCTGCCCGCACCAGTTTGTGGGGGCACCCCCTTGTCAACCGGATTGGTGGAATGTGGGTGGATGGAACCCCCCTTTCCCCTACCCCACCCCCCGATCTGACTAACCCCATATTTAATAATCAGTTGCGAAAAACAAAGCGCCATCCCTAGATCAATTGATTAATGGTCTTTGCTGGACGCAAATCTCCATTCACTGGATAACATTTCCTAAAAAAACGCATTTTCCCCAGGCACACTCAGACTCAGCCTCACACTTGATCCCACTTTACCAATTCTTAATCCATAAATACAAATGCGTCGCGTCGGACATCAACCCCCAGCACCGAACCCGATTTGTCGGGCAACCCGTACCGACGAGGGTGAGTCGAGAAACTGGGCGGCTATCGCTCGTCGCTTGTGCGACATCATGCCGGACGGCGGGTCGCCCAGCACGCTCTCGGTGCGCGGCGACATGTCGGGCACCGGCGACAAGCGCCATTGGGTCGCGCCCGACAGCCGTGCCCGACGCCCGTTGTCGGGCAAGCGGACTGGGGGCGATCCCAGACCCTGTAAAATGTCCTGTACAATATAAAATGTCATGCAAAGTATCAAAAGTCGTGGAAAACTCTGCAAAATGGCAACTCGGTTGCCATTTTGCAGGGCATTTTTACGTGATCTACGACACTTTGCATACATTTTACAGGGCATTTTACGGGGTCCGGGACTGGCACCTGGAGCGTCGGTGGTGTAATGCATCTCGTTTAATAGGCGCTCTAAGCACATGTTGCCCGGGTCGGAATCGAATTCCGAATGGTTTGCGAGTGATCTGAGTCGTCTGCGAACTGCGCGAATAAGGGGGGGGGGGGTATATCGAGGGACATAAGATTATTCTATTTATTTCTGGAACCTTTAGGCCGCGTTTACACGGATTTTTTGTGACGACTCAATCACTAAAAAGTTATATAAGTTGAGTAAAAAGGTTCCAAATTCATGAGAACAAGTTGTCAGCTGTACATTCTACCTAGGCAAATATACATACAACTACTAAATTGCATAATCGTGCTTGTAGCTTGGACTTATAGCAACTTGAAAAGATTTTGCCCTTGTCGGACAGTCTCCCTACAGCCTGCGACAACAGCAAAATTGTTCCAACATATATAGATCTAAGCTACAAGCACGATTTTGCAATTTGACATGTATATTCACCTAGGTACCTAAATAGAATGTACGATTGACAACTTTTTCCCATGAATTTGGAACCTTTCTACACAACTTATTCAACTTTTTAGTGATGTTCAGTCGTCACAACAAATCCGTGTAAACGGGGCCTTATGCCATTTTGGCTTTAATCTGTATGCCATTTTCTAAATGCCAACTTCTCAAGATGAAAAGACTCACCTGGCAATATATGGTCAGGTTTCATCCTGATAGCCGCAAATGAAAGTCTGCACATTTGGCACATGGTTGAAAACAGCCGCTTGTATTCGTTACGAAATTTTGTCTGTAATATTTTGTTTGAATGCGACATATTGGTTGAATCATATTAATGTAACCTTTGAATTATAACTTTATTAAGTCCAGGCCGAATACAAGCATTTTTTCATTTTTAACCTTCCAACATCTTAGTTCAATTCATTTCATTTTTATATTTATTTTTGTTCATTCGCGTATTTCACCATGATTTAAAAAGTTGAAACCTTTTGCAATGCCATGTTCATTTACAACGCATTAAATGTTGTTTTTGTTGTAAATATAATAATGATGATGCATACCTAATTGCATACACACTCTGTTGGGCTTTTTCCCCAGAACTTTTTCAGCACTGGTTGACGGATAAATACTGTAGCCATCGGGGGTAATTTTGCCATTATGCCACTTATGAGGAGGTTACACAAGGGGGGTATTCCGAGAGGGGTTTATTAATTCACAGTGACCATTTTGAGGGAATTATTTCGAGAAAATACAGTAGATGTAAAGTTGTAGCAAACTCACATCAGATACTCCACAAATGATTGGATTTAAGCAGGAATTTGACATGGCCAAACAGTGAATGGACAGGAAGACGACATTTATATAATGGAACCTGCAATTAAGTAAAATTTTTATTTTACGTACATACTAGTGTAAATACATATCATGCGCATTTAAAGAGTGAAAAATGCAAGTCCCATTATTACCAAGTTTTCAACTTTTGCAGTTATCCTAATAATGAACTGTTATACTCGGCGGACATCACACTTAGTATGGAAACCTATCATATAAATAGCACCAATTGCAGTAGCAAATTATTGTCAATTACTAGTCATATTCTATCTGAATAATGAACCAAAAATTACACAGTTTTTCGTTATATTTCATTTTTACCATGGAATAATACATCAAGAAATTTATCACAAGATTTTAGTCACAAATTATGGTAAGTTTCTTTCCCATTTCTTGAAGTCCACCATACGAAGTAGGTAGGTATATCAATTGTTTTTTTTGCTGCTGATCAGGGTTGGCAAAATCTCAGAAAAGAATAACAATAAAATTAAAATAAAATGGAAAATTGAAGAATAAAATAAAATGGAAAATTTCAAAACAAAAATAAAAATTGTATAAAAATTTGAATTTTTGTAAAAATTTTGTAAAATTGTATACAAATTCATATTTTTGTAAAATTTGTATAAAAAATTCATATTTTTTGTAAAATTTTTTTATGTTGTTTATAGTTCAACCTGTTCATTCGCGGAGCTGGGGCAGTCCCAAGCCATGTAAAGTGTCAAAATGTCATATGAAATGGAATGGAAAGTGTCAATTTTCATGAAAATGTTAAGTAAAGTGTCGATTGTCATGACAAATATAAATTAAAGTGGAAACTGTAAAGCAAATTGTATCCAAATCTTATCTTTTGTATCCAAATCTTGTTGTTTTTGTAAGCAAATCTTATGTGAACATTTGGAAACAATAACATAAGATTTGGATACCAAAATATAAGGTTTGGATACCAAAACATAAGATTCAGATACACAATTTACACTCTGCATGACATTTGTCATGACAATTATACTTTGCTTAACATTTGAGATGCCAATTGACTCTTTACTACATTTGTCATGACAATTGACACTTTGCACAATGTTTTACAAATGCGCCCAGCACACTCCAGTAATCCTTCTACTGAAAATGCAAACCATTCTTATCGATAATTGTAACTTAACACTTGCAACTAGCTAACAATACATACTGCATGCAACTTTTGCAAAGTAATGGAAAAATTTGTCACACGTTTTTCATGTTTAGGTCTAATTATCAAATTTTTCTGACCTTGCATGCAAGATTCTGATTTTTTGTAAAATTTCTGTAAAATTTTTGTAAAATTTTTGTAAAATGGTCCATTTTATTATTTTATTATTATTTTGGAATAAAATAAAATAAAATGAAACAAGAATAAAATAAAAATAAAATACATTTTTATACAATTTTTATACAATTTGTATACAAATGATTTTTATAAAACCAACCCTGCTGCTGATCAAATTTAGCACTAGCAGATTATCACAGACTTTCTTTATTGGAAACCTGGCCAGTCTGGGGAGTCTGGTGGTTCCTCAATACACTGTGTAAATAAAATAATTGGTTTTAATAAAATTCACCTGTTTATCTTAGGGTAAAGCTCGCTGAGCAACAAGTAGGACTCGTATGGCAGCCAGCAGAATGTGAACATGGCTACAACAATGAGCAATAGTCGTAGAACCTGCGTTTTGAATGGATAAATTCTGTCATCAAAATCAGGATTGGCAGGGGCAGAAAAGGCGGACATAGGTATTTACCCTCCAAATCCTACAGATAAATATCTATTCGAGGCGTCCAATTCTAAAAGTCGACTAGTCCAATATTTGAAATTTTCGAGTTAGGCCCGGAAATGTCATCAGGGGATACTCCCTCCCATTTTTCACAATTTTCCATAAATTTTTTGACCTCACATGCCCATATATGATAGTGTTCATTTTTACATTTTTGGGAAAAATGCGCAAAATATGGGCAAGAAGTTGACAAGTCCACTTAGTTTTTGGCTAAAAGTCGACAAGTCCACCTTGGTCGGTCTGGTAGGATTCTGCACGTATTGTTTGTCGAGTATACATTTTCAAAAAATGATCAATTGAAAAACCTTTTTTTTCCATCCCTAAACCCCCCCCCCAACCCCTACCTTCCTTCTCTGCCTTGCCCTGGCGCCGGGCACGGTCGACTGGCCGGGCTGCAGGGCGACCACCTGCCTGGAGATGGCGTTCCTGCGCCTGTTCATCAGCGAGTAGGTCTTGAGCGGGTCGTCGGCCGCCGGCTGCTTGCTGCTGATCCACACGTCGTACGCCATCCGGATGTAGGCTCCTGGGAGGGGGGAGCATGTGAATCAGATGCCAGTCTCAGATGCCTCAGTCTCTGTGAAGTGCCCTGTAAAATGTCAAATGTCATGGAAAATGGTCAAAAGTCGTGGCTACTTTTGACTATAAATGCACCGGTTTGAACAACTATGCTGCGAATATTTACTAAAAATAAAACTGGGGAAGCCACCAGCCCACCAGTCAATACAAAAAAATTCGAATAAAAATATATGGGACATCAATAACTGGGCGATATTGAGCTCGCCAAACAGCTTTGTTACCCAAAGTGATCAAAAACTTACCATCGATTATAATGAGCGGTATGAAATACTGTATAATGGTAAGATAGACATTGTACACCCTCCACCATAAATCTCTGCCATAAAATGCAGTGCACAAACTGATGTAGTTGGTCTGCGATGAAATCTGATTGGCACCAGTCCAATTTCTAATCCTCGGGCAGCCCGATTTCAATTGAATAAGGGCAAAATATGCGTCCACTCAGTTAATTCCAATGTAAATAGGTAGGTTTTTTTGGCAGCGGGTAAACTTCCGGGTTCCGGAACTACCGTATTTGCTTGAAAATACGGTAGTAGTCAAAAAGTCTGAATTTCAGACCATAGTACTAGGTAATTAATTTCCCAAAAATGAAAAAAAACTTTTTGAAAAAAATCTGGCTGCTCACAAACCCCTATGAAAACAAATCAATAATTTAAACCTGGTTGCTGCCATTCAGCTTGCTGTACTTGTTCATATCCAATCTAATTACTCTATGAAAGTATCCATACGGCAGGGAACAACATGCTGAAAATGTCCAGATAACCACCAAAAGACAGAGTGCGGTACTTTTCTGCATGGGGCGCAGTGTGATTTTCAACCACACCATCAGTCTGCGTGGGGGGGCTGCTTGTTTACGGGGGCCGGCGAGCGGGGGGGGGGGCTCAGCTCCCCTCCCAAATTTTTTCCCTATATAGGGACGGAAATGCGTTTTGGTGCAAGCGCCATACCAAGGCGCCACGCCATGGCGCTATTGGCATTGGCGTCAGCGCCAGGAACCACTTTATATGTATGTAAATATGCATATACTCGGCGGAACGCAATGTATGTGCCCAAAATTATTTATGTCATGGTCGAGAACGCGCGAGCTGGATACTTTTGTATGTACTTTCACAAAAAAAAAATATTTTGAAAAAAGAAAAGGCAGAGTCGCGTACAAATGAGGAATGTTTTTTCCCGAAATGTTTTTTCTTTTTTAGCTGGAATTATTTTTTTTTTAACGATGACGTCATGGTGGAGTGGTTCCTTCAGAAAAATGCATAGCGTGCGGTCCGCCGAGTATTTACATATGCAGCGAAAGTCGCAAAAATGTGCCCATTTTCGAGGAAATTTGTTTACATGGATCGATCCGCTAAAAATACGATGTATGGGGAAGAAATTGCGCGCTTGCGCGCAAAATTTTTAGGAAATATCAAAAAATGTATACTGTATTTCCTCGAAATACCCCCCCCCCTCGTTTGACTCCCCCCTCACGTTTGACCCCCCCCCCCTCTCGAGAACACTATGAAACAATCACCCCCCCCCCCCGAAATACCCCCCCCAGATTGAGTGTAAAGAGAACATACATGACAAATACTGCAGTTTGTGTTCTGCGTAGTGCAAAACACACGTTAAAACAATGTCGTAATCACGTTTATATATAGTGTTTATAGTGTTTATACCATCTACGTACTAATATTAGTCTACAGGAGTCTATACATGTCAGTTATTGATGCATTTTTCTACCCCAGTGTACATCACAAACGACGATTTTGTACTAGGATTTGGAGAAATTTCTGGTTTAAAAATACCCCCCCCCCTCTCGGGACCACTACGAAACAATCAACCCCCGGGGGGTATTTCGAGGAAATACGGTAGGAAGAACTGCATTTTCCGGAACTTTTTAGGTCTCACCCCGGGAAGGGGGGTGGGGCTTCAGCCCCCCCCCCCCGCCCCCCCCCCCTGGATACGGCCCTGGTAGTGTGTAGCGATGTACGTCGATAGGGACAATAATATCCTATTTAATCACATTATTTACCGGTTTTGGGTATGTGTTCGTGGCGATTACTAGAAATTTCACGAAAATTTCTGACAAAATAAAAACCTCCTCCTCGAATAAGCCCCCCACAACCTTTGCTGGCAAAAATAATAAACCCCCATGGGGGTATTTCGAGATGATACGGTAATTCTAATTCTGGACATTCGAAGTTGAAAAAGCGACCTTTCAACAGCACTGGCGACCAGCGTAAAAACGGAAACACCCAGGCTAAGTGTCTCGATGAACGGCATCAGTGAACAAGTGAAGTTCGGCAATGGCAAAGTCCATCGCTGCATGAGCGCTGCAAAACCTTTCATAGGTGCACCTGGAAAAGATTCAGTTTCTTGTCAATTTGGAACATCATTCATCACTAGTGGTGAAAAAGCGTCATAACGATGTTTTGATGTGGCGCCATTGACGCTTGGCGCCACATTCATAAAAAGCATCATGGCGCTTTTTGCGCTTGGCGCTGCTTTTGCGTGGCGCCAGGAACAGAGGTGCTGGCGCTTGGCGATGCGCAAAACAAAAATCGCGATTGCGCATCTGGCTTTTGGCGCCATTTTGCTCTGGTGCCATTGTTACTTGAAATTGGGATTGGGAAAAGCGCCACGGCGCTTGGCGCCGATGTCCTGGCGCTTTTGCCATCACTATTGATTACAGACACAGCAAAAATGGGGGTGTGATGCCTCGTGAAGCGTGCTGGATGCGCGTGAAGCGGCCTCTGTGAAGACACTTCCACACGCTTCAACACGCTTCACGAGATTTTTGGTGAAGTGTCTTCCACACACATCACCTAGCTTCACGATGGCCAAAATTTCGTGAAGCGCGCTTCCCGATGCTGACGCAGTGAAGACACTTCACAAACATTGTGCAGCATCATTGACACACGTCTGTGATGTGAAGTGTCATCACATTCTACTTCGTGAAGCGCCGGGAAGCGCCTACCAGCTTCGTGAAGCGTCGGGAAGTGTTGCCGTGAAGACACTTCCAGACGCTTCACGATGCATCAAACCCCCATTTTTTGCTGTGAGACAGATTGGAAATGGGAAACACGCAATAAAGTTACCTATTAAGCCAGAAATCGCATCAGCGATCGCCAAATTTGCCAGAAAGTAATTCGGCACCGTGTGCATTTTTGGCCTCGTCACAATGATCACAATTAGCAGAAAATTGCCAGTGATCGATGTCAAACCGATTCCCAGATAAATTCCGATCCAAATATAAAATTCATATGCGGAATGTTGATGCATTTTCAGCCCATGTCAAGTCGACATTTATATTTATCAAATTAAAAATTCTCCATCAACATAAATAGCAATTCTGACGTGTATAATACTGTCAGGGAGGGGAGTGCAGCCATGCAAAAGTGAGTGCAGTTTGTGCAAAACTGTAGAATTGAGTGTTAACATGTCGCCGCAGCCAAAACAAAATGCCAATGTAAATTGGTGCCCAAACAGGAAGCGGTGGTCCCAGATGTCCCACGACA